>JAVLUZ010000534.1:0-5000 GCA_036768485.1 Mermis nigrescens
TAAGAGGAACAGACGGGGGCATTCGTATTGTTGCGTTAGAGGTGAAATTCTTGGATCGCAGCAAGACGAACAACTGCGAAAGCATTTGCCAAGAATGTTTTCATTAATCAAGGACGAAAGTTAGAGGTTCGAAGGCGATCAGATACCGCCCTAGTTCTAACCGTAAACGATGCCAACTAGCCATTCGCCGGTGTTAATATATGACTCGGCGGGCAGCTTCCGGGAAACCAAAGTTTTCTGGTTCCGGGGGAAGTATGGTTGCAAAGCTTAAACTTAAAGGAATTGACGGAAGGGCACCAACTAGGAGTGGAGCCTGCGGCTTAATTTGACTCAACACGGGAAAACTCACCCGGCCAAGACACAATAAGGATTGACAGATTGATAGCTCTTTCTCGATTTTGTGGGTGGTGGTGCATGGCCGTTCTTAGTTGGTGGAGCGATTTGTCTGGTTAATTCCGATAACGAACGAGACTCTAGCCTATTAAATAGACGCGATATTTGTTTGTATTACACGTCCTTCTTAGAGGACAAGCAGCCAAAAAATCGGCTATGTCCAGCTTTATCTGGTCCAAAAACTATTAGATCAGCAAAAAATCGGCTATGTCCAGCTTTATCCGGTCCAAAAACTATTAGATCAGCAAAAAATCGGCTATGTCCAGCTTTATCCGGTCCAAAAACTATTAGATCAGCAAAAAATCGGCTATGTCCAGCTTTATCTGGTCCAAAAACTATTAGATCAGCAAAAAATCGGCTATGTCCAGCTTTATCTGGTCCAAAAACTATTAGATCAGCAAAAAATCATCTATGTCCAGCTTTATCTGGTCCAAAAACTATTAGATCAGCAAAAAATCGGCAATGTCCAGCACATTTATGGCCAGGATGGTGAACATCTCAGGCAGGAAAAGCAAATTGCTGCTTTTGGCCGGGACAATGCACACCACTGGCGGGAAGTGCAAAATTTTCTTTCAGGGGAGATGTGAGCGTTCTCAGTGCCGGAGAAGCGAAAAAATTTTTTTAGGGCCGAGGTGGAGAGAGTCTATGGCCGGAAGAGCAAAACATCATTTGTGGCCGAGATGACGCACATCTCCAGGAGGAAAAGAATAAAGTCGGCCAGTAAAACTGCCGCCGAGATAAAATGCCTATCCGGCCAAAAAGTGGTCACTTTCCGCCCAGGACTGTGCACGAAAATTAGAAAACCGACAAGGTATGGTACATTATAACACGGGCAGGGCCAGCTCAATCCGCTTACCAACTTTTGGGTCAGCAAATTGGTGTAAGACACAAGTGGTTTAGACGAGAGGTTTAGACGACCTCTCAGCTGACTGCCTGTGCATTTGGTTCGCTGTAGATCTGCCTAGTGCGGTTCTTGTCTGGCGGGAGTTGCTCCACATTTGTGGGTGCTGAGGAAGAAGGGCAATTTGCCTTGATTTTTTGGCCGAAAGTCTTTGGATTTTGGCGCGTTTGCTTTTAACTTATCAGTCGCCTAAGGCGAGAAGGAGTGAATCTCCTGATATATGATGAGGCGCTGGAGCGCATTGGTGCCGATTCTGGAGAAAAAGTGTGTTGAGCTTGATCGTTAGAATGGTAGAGAAGGGAAAGAGAGAGTAGCCAGTGGCAATAGACACTGAGCTTAGTGTAAATGAAGCGGAGACACGGCCGCAATTGATACAGTGTTAGGGGCGACACTGCGATGAATGGAGCTTATTGTAAATGGAGCGGAGACACGGCCGCAATCCATTCAGTGTTGGGTCGGCACTGCAATTTTCAGACGTCCCCAAAAGGAAGTTCTAACGACTGGCCGACCACTTCGTATCTGGATGAAAGTGTCATTTGCGTTGTCAGCGGGATTTGTTACAATCGGCTCAGGCAGTGACGGGCAGCACTGTGCTGGAGAGTTCGATAGATACCTGGTTGATCCTGCCAGTAGTTATATGCTTGTCTCAAAGATTAAGCCATGCATGTCTAAGCACATGCCTTAAAACGGTAAAGCCGCGAATGGCTCGGTATAACAGCTACGGTTTATTAGATGTTTGTTATCTACTTGGATAACTGTGGTAATTCTAGAGCTAATACATGCAAGAAAGCTCGGACCTTCGGGAAAGAGCGCATTTATTAGATCAAAACCAATCGGGCTTTTGCTCGTGTTTTGGTGACTCTGAATAACTCAGTTGATCGCACAGTCTCGCACTGGCGACGTATCTTTCAAATGTCTGCCTTATCAACTTTCGATGGTAGGTTATATGCCTACCATGGTTATAACGGGTAACGGAGAATAAGGGTTCGACTCCGGAGAGGGAGCCTGAGAAACGGCTACCACATCCAAGGAAGGCAGCAGGCGCGCAAATTACCCAATCCCAGTACGGGGAGGTAGTGACGAAAAATAACGAGATAGTCCACTTTGTGGCCTGTCATCGGAATGGGTACAATTTAAATCCTTTAACGAGGATCTATTAGAGGGCAAGTCTGGTGCCAGCAGCCGCGGTAATTCCAGCTCTAATAGCGTATATTAAAGTTGTTGTGGTTAAAACGCCCGTAGTTGATTTTTCGACTGTGAAGGTCAGTAGCCTGTATGGGTTTCACTGTCCCTTCGAGTCTGAATTTGAGTTTTCTGTTGATGCTCTTTACCGGGTGTCATCAGTGACTTGAACGTTTACTTTGAAAAAATTAGAGTGCTTAAAGCAAGCTATATGCTTGAATAAAGTGCATGGGATAATGGAATAGGACTTTGGTCTTATTTTGTTGGTTTTTGAGATTGAAGTAATGATTAAGAGGAACAGACGGGGGCATTCGTATTGTTGCGTTAGAGGTGAAATTCTTGGATCGCAGCAAGACGAACAACTGCGAAAGCATTTGCCAAGAATGTTTTCATTAATCAAGGACGAAAGTTAGAGGTTCGAAGGCGATCAGATACCGCCCTAGTTCTAACCGTAAACGATGCCAACTAGCCATTCGCCGGTGTTAATATATGACTCGGCGGGCAGCTTCCGGGAAACCAAAGTTTTCTGGTTCCGGGGGAAGTATGGTTGCAAAGCTTAAACTTAAAGGAATTGACGGAAGGGCACCACCAGGAGTGGAGCCTGCGGCTTAATTTGACTCAACACGGGAAAACTCACCCGGCCAAGACACAATAAGGATTGACAGATTGATAGCTCTTTCTCGATTTTGTGGGTGGTGGTGCATGGCCGTTCTTAGTTGGTGGAGCGATTTGTCTGGTTAATTCCGATAACGAACGAGACTCTAGCCTATTAAATAGACGCGATATTTGTTTGTATTACGTCCTTCTTAGAGGGACAAGCAGCGTTTAGCTGCACGAGATTGAGCAATAACAGGTCTGTGATGCCCTTAGATGTCCGGGGCTGCACGCGCGCTACAATGAAAGTAGCAAAGTGCTTGAAAGCCATGTCTGGAAAGACTTGGGAAACATGAATCATTTTCGTGCTTGGGACAGGGAATTGCAATTATTTCCCTTGAACAAGGAATTTCTAGTAAGCGTGAGTCATAAGCTCGCGTTGATTACGTCCCTGCCCTTTGTACACACCGCCCGTCGCTACTACCGATTGGAAGATTCGATGAGAACTTTGGACTGGGCGTGAAGTGGCCTAAAAACCGCTACACTGCCTGGAAAGATGTTCAAATCGTATCTTCTAGAGGAAGTAAAAGTCGTAACAAGGTTTCCGTAGGTGAACCTGCGGAAGGATCATTAGCGAGTGCTCGAAAGAGTGTATCGTTATGGGCGTTGAGCGCGAATATGCGGTGGGCGCTAGTCGCTAATCCGTCGCCTCTATCGTCAACAGTCGGCTGGGAGTATGCTCGTTCTGTGTAGAGTGCTAGTCGCTCTTGTCTGCAGGGGCTGCTCCATACAGTTTGACTTTTTATCTTAACAGACGTTTTACCGGGGGTATTTATTCCGACGTTGGGTAGTTGTCTGGCTACGCGTTTGCACGTCGGGGTAACTGGACGCCTTTTTTGTCCAGCTGAAATTCAATGAGTAGCGCCTGGCGTTACCGCCCCCGAATGGAATTGACGGATGTATTTTGTCGGGTATCTGTGGAGCGGAAGCGCCAGCACCCCATACGACCTGATTAAAGGATGGGGAAGATACAATGAAGAGATTGAGTATTGCGGCACACGCGCGCCGATTCCTGAAGGTCAGGGGAATCGATGCGAGATTGGTCGAAATGCTCATTAAGGTCTCTCGCCCGCAAAATACTAATGGCGTTTGTTGGTCTCTAGGGCTGGAGATGCGTGCGCATACTCACGGCCGAAACCTCATACGGTCTGATCGAATGTGTATGGGGAAGAGACAGAGAAAATGGGCAGTGCAGCGCGAGTTATGGACCAAGGACTCGCCGGGCTGTTTTGTCGAAAGCACTCTGCTTCGCCCATTTTCCGCCAGCAAATGCAACCTAACTTATCGGACTGAATCGTTTTAGCTCAGTGATGGGCGAAAGTGCTATTGTTGTTCTAAGCGGTGGATCACTTGGCTCGTGGGTCGATGAAGAACGGGGCAAAACTCGTTAGATAATGCGAATTGCGGAAGCATTGAGCATTAAAATTTTGAACGCACATTGCGGCGCTAGGTAATCCTAGTGCCACGTTTGGTTGAAGGTCGGTTATTCGTTGAAGCTTTGATGAATCGACGCTCATGCGATTTGTCAGATTTGACCGGCGGTTGGATTGGCGTTTATCCACACCAACCCCCGGTTGAAGTAGGTTGGGGAAAACGGTTTTGGTTTTCCAATTTCCGCGCTAACTCGCTTCTTGCGGTTGGTTTGCTCGTCCGGTGCTAGTGTTTTTATGCGCTGGTGAACGTTTTGTGTTCAAACGAGCCTGTTTTGAACCAGCCGCGGTTTTGGAAGCTTGATATGCGTGGCTCGGCGATTCGTTTTTCGACTTCAACTCAAGCGTGATTACCCGCTGAATTTAAGCATATTAGTAAGCGGAGGAAAAGAAACTAACTAGAATTCCCCCAGTAACGGCGAGTGAAAAGGGAAAAGCCC
>JAVLUZ010000534.1:10000-34157 GCA_036768485.1 Mermis nigrescens
AACATGGCTGAAATGCTTGGACCTTAAAAGGATATCATAAAGCTCTACTGTGCATCGTATTGGAAAAAGCACAATTTTGAAGTTTCGAAGTTTTAAGCGCCGAAAAATGTCCAAAATATTCAGATGAATTAATAGACTTTTGAACTACTTCAAAAAGCCAAAATTAGCAGTAGGAATGGACGCCCCGACGATTTTGCCATTTTGCCTTGAATACCCTTAATTTTTCCCGTGCTATGCTTTCAAAAATCAGTTCTTTCATTATGTATTACTCGATTCTACTAATTTTGCAGAGGAAAGGAACACCGCAAAAAATTGAATAATTTCGTTTTTGCGCGTATCTAGAATACCGAATTCCGAAGTATAAGCTAGAATTGAATTTTCGAGAATCCGGCAGACCCACAGACCCCTAGAATTAAATTTTCGGCATGTTTTTGGGATTTTTGCCCGTCTTACACCAATCAAACATCCGAAAATTCGATTGCTGTGCTGCCCATGTGTGCCGACCTAAGTCAGGCGTAAACCCAACTGTTCGTATCTCAAAATACCGAAGTTAGATTTAAGCCCGATCAACCCTTTGTATATTGAAATCGGGCCTAAATTTCCGGCCTTCTAAAAGTCTGTTTAAAATTCACCTAATGTGCTATAACTATCTAGATATAGCTTAAGCTTACAGAGCCGCAAAAAATAAATCCCTTAGAGTTGGCTCATTACCAGTGGCGGATCTAGAATTTTCTGGAGGAACGGTACCCCGAATTTTTCCAAAAACAGTAGAAAGTAGGTCCACAAATTTTCCATTGACGCGCGAAATAGCGTTTTTCGACGTTTTGCGTTGTCTACTTTTATTTACAATCGCTTTGGAGCAACCTTTTTCGTTGAAATTTCAAAATTTTTGACAATTTTTCTGGAAAATTATTAAATTTCTTTGATTTTAGCGAAAATCTGGCGCAACGCACTTGAAAATTTGTGGAATTTAAGCGGAAGAACGTTAAGAAGCTTGAATAACTGTTCGATCTCTTGCATTTGTAGCAATTGACGTGGAACGCAGAAAATTTTTAGAAAATATGTTTGAGAAGAAAACTATGCTGAAAATTTGTTCCTGCTCTTGAAATAGTTCTAAAACCTATGCCCTGAGCAAAAATATGACTTCCGAGCCGCCAAGAAAGTAAACAAATGTCATTAATAGGTATTATCCGGCGCGAAGCGCCGAAAAATTTGAGAAATTATGATCACTGACGGCCAAAAATCATTGCAAATTTTATAGCCATCCATCCTTTATCTCGCCAAATATTTTTGGCCATAGGGGGGGAAGCGGCCACCCCTCCGCCCCCTTAAATCCGTCTATGCTCACCAAAGTTGGATTGACTGAATTGACACGAATCCCATGCGGACCAAGTTCGTAAGCTGCGTTTCTAGTCAACGAATCCAAGGCAGTCTTCGACATGCTATAGACACAATTTTCGGCAATGGTTATTGTAGAAGCCTGCGACGATACGTTTACCACGGAGCCTTTTATACCGTGGGAAACCATTGTCCTGAAAATTGATAATTTTTTCTCGTTAAAAAGTGACACATGGAGGAGTTTCTATGCAAGTAAAATTATAGGCAAGTGTGCTCGTTTTACTTGCCATTCAGTTCGCACAAAAGTTAGAAAAAGCATTAAAAATTTACAAAGATAAAAAACGCACTGTAGTAAAAACTAAAATTTACTTTTTCGATTTAAAAGCTTAAACAATCATTGCCACTATTTTACTATACAGTCTGAATCTCGACGAAATAAATTTTTCAGATTGATATTTTTAAAATAAAAACACCATCGTCGTAGAACATTAAAGTTTTTACCTTCTTCGACAGACGTTTAATAAATAGACGACACGAAAGTAAAAGAAATTTTTTCCGATTTTATTCTTTGAAGTAAGTTTGTCTCCTGCAAGGCATCGAAAAAAACAGTTGCTTGTACAATCCTTCTTATATATATGTAAAGGGTGTCTCACTTTACTATCAAATCTGATTTTGCATAATCACTCCGCCAATTCTTAGTAATTTTCTATGATTTTTCGGAGTAATTAGGAAATTAAATAGAAACTGGCTGACAGATATGATTGGCCTCTTGATCATGGAGTAAACTGCAGAAGTCTTTGCACATTATTTTTTTATTGTCTTTTCTTGTGAAAAAAATACGTTTTTCGCGATCAACTCGCAGCGCATGATTAAAGCTATTCATAATATAAAATGAGAAATTGAGTGATTGTGATGCAATAAAAGAACGCAGATAGTTAAAAACTAGATGTCAAAATTCAGTGCAACTTTTCTTTCTCACGGCGAAGAAGGGTTAGTTTCGTAAAACTGCTTTAGTTCATACAGTATGCGATCAAATCATGCCAAACTTTGTCAGCCGACGGCCTGCTGGACACCCTAAAGTAGCCGTGAGTTCTTCAAAAAATAATGAGAATGATTGACCTTTTGCTAGATAACACTTTGGATGGTTGAAAAGATGAGACTATACTCGTATATAATTTTGGAGACTTTGGGGACCTCCCTGTCCTTATAAGTTTTCAATCTCAGAATTCGCGATATTTCGAAAATTCGTTGGAAAGACACTGTTTTAAGTATTTTTAGCGATCTAAGAGTGTCGGAATTTCGGCGCTTCGTGCCATATTCACTCATTTTCGGACTATATTTTTTCCAATTTATTCGGATCAGTTTTAATTTTTCCGTTTTCACGTTTAAGTAATTTATGGAATTTTCAGAAACGCCAAAAATGATGTTTTTGACGCATATCCACCGTTTTTGAGCCTAAAAAAGCACTATAGAAAGATTTTTTACTCTACCCCAGAATCCCTATGCCATGCGTGTCCGAATATGACACCCTGTATAATGCAAGTGAGAATTTCAAAGCAACCAATTACTTGGTGACGTAACGAGTCAAAAATAAGGCCGAACGCACATTCACGTTAAAAATGTGGTCAAAGTCGACGGGATCGATTTCCAAGAATTTCATTTTGAACAACACGCCCGCGTTGTTGACCAAATAATGAAACGGGGCGTACGAGGACAAATATTTTTGGAACGTGTCGGCGCCGATTCCGCTTTGGTTCAGGTCAAAATGAACCGCGTGAATCGTTTGTCCCTTTGGAATTTCGTTCACAATCTCGCCGAGTTGTTCCTTATTTTTATCAAGAGCCACGACCTCGGCGCCCATGCTGCTCAGCTTGAGGCACAATGCTTTGCCAATGCCTTGACCAGCACCTGCAAAAGATATTGTATCAGCAGCATAAATACGTGCACGGCGTGAGGGAAAAAGCAAAAAACATTTAAACAATTTAAAAAAAACATGAAAAATCGAGTATATCGGACAACATTTCTGACACTTTTGAGTCATAAAATCGTCAAAAATGCTAAAACAGTACCTTTTCTGCGATTCTTTTTAAAAATCTAATATTCTGGGGAATAGAAAAATTTAAGAGGGGGGTCAAAAACTTTTTTGGAGGTCATGATTGATTAGGAGAGGGAAAATAGGTAGGAGAGAAAAAAGTATTGCGTTGGAGGTACGGAAATTTCTAAACATTAGCTGCTTTATCCTGATAAAACACAAGGAACCCGAAAAAGCGCACTATTTTTAGCAGAAAAATTGCGATTTTCCGAACAGCGTTAGCTTAGTACAAAACTAAAAACAAGATTTGTGGTTGGCAAACTTTGAAGTTTAAAGAAAAAAATACGAAATTTACATACAATTCCGCATTTCCGTGGTTTAGAATTTTCACGGAGTTTATCATCCTTCATTCGATGAATTAAAAGTCGTCACAATCATTTAGACGTAGGTATGTATTTATCTACCCCTTGCGAATACTCGTATAATGTGGTACCTTAAAAAACGTATTTATTGCCATTAGACTGCGCACATATGCTACACATACACGTGGGGGTTGGGGTCTACCCTTTCCTTCAAAATTGACCAGAAATTGTGTAATAACATAGTAGCGCTTACACCACTTTTTGAGGTTTGGACAAAAAAGCTCAATTTTTGACCCTCGTTCAGACCGGCCATGCTGTGCATTTTTAGTTCGGACGACACGTTGGAGTGGAGGGGAGTTGCAACCACAGAAGTTGAAAAACCCCGCAGATTACTGATGACCCCAGAATTCTATTTACAGTTACAATTTTGGCGATTTAACCCAAATAGACCCCCCTAAATTGCTGGTTCGTACCTTAATTGCACAGCATGGCCGGTCTGGAAGGGCCAGCCAGAGTATTTTGAGCCAAATGGTCTCAAACACAATTGCTCAAACAGCGCAAAAACTTTATATGTCAGCCCATAGTTTTTGGTCAATTCCAAGCACATTTGAGCAAAATTTTTATATTCATATATTTTTGACGTTTATTTAGCCAGCATTTCCTAAAAAATTAATTTTTAAACCTGCAGGTCTAGACGCCAAATCTCGCCTCGCGTGCGTGTTTGGTAAATCAGTTTATATGTTCACAAAAATGTTAGCAATACCCGCCTCCTTCGGTGCTGCCGATCCTACAAGCTGGGATATCAAACTCATTCATTTGAACTTGTTTAATTTTGTCCACAGACTAGAAAGCAAAAAATCTTTTTGACTGCGCTTAGAATAACAAAAACAGCCTCACCTGTAACCAGTGCTCTTTTCCCATTGAATTCCGAATCCATAGGTATCAAAAAGTTTTCCCTAATAGAGCTCAAACAGTGGTCGTTGCAAATCTTGTCTTCGTACCGGTCGAGTGGCAAAACTTCCGAATCAATCGCGAGAATGGTCCTAAATTTATATCAATTAAGCCTGATGTGAGCCCAATTTACACTAAAAACATCTCAGAAGCCCTGCCGGAAATTTGAAGACACTTCTTATTCACTACATTTTCCAATTGATTATACATATCTAAGAATCTTGCAGAGATATTTGAGTCTCAACCAAGATAGTTTAAGGAGAGAACTCGGTGCTGTAAAAAACACAGGACACCAATATTCAATTCAGACTTGTCTTTTTGAATTCACTAAGCCTAAACAAGGAGTAAATATCCAACACATCGAAAATCACTCTCGGAAAGAGATAGGCTAAAAAAGGATCGAAAGCATTGAAAGATCACTCTGGGGAAGACATAAGCCAAAAAAAACAAAAAAGACATTACGGTAGCCTTGTTGTCTAAATGAACCTGATTTTCCCCTTATACAGCCAAAAGTTTGTTGAGGTTTAACGCTGGAATTCCTATGCAAAAACCGCTTTAATTCACAATCCGTCGCAACCGAATCCTAGCCTTTTTGCATGAAATTCTGATCATTAAGGCGAAATTTAGGTCGAAACAGATGCTTAAAAACATCTTGAATTATTTCGTGCTATTGCAGCGCCTTACGCGATTCATCAATTCATTTTTAAATAAATGTATGAAAAGTAGCGTATGTATTATAGCCGAATGACAAAAATAAACCGTTAGTAGAAATAGGTGCCAATTTAGAACTATGGCAATGTCGGATTCGGCCGCTTAATTGACGAAAGAATTAACAGTGGTGGTTAAATCCAAAACTTATTATGTAGATGACTAACAAAACACTTGTACAATACACATAATTCAAACGTTTTAATTTAAAAAGAAACAAAAATTAAGAATTCTGAAGCTTATCGCATTCGAGTGCAATAAGGGGCGCAATCCGAATCGTTGAATTTCCAGCCCGAATAAGTATCCAACTCAAGGTTTTGACAGAGCTTTTATAAAAACTTTTATTAAGTAATTTGCGGATCAAAAATCGCTCCCGAACATATTTAAATCGTACGCTGAATAAATGAATTTCCAAAGAGTCGATCAAAGAATATTGATGAGTAGAGAAATTGGTTGATCGACTTCCTGATTATGTTGGATTGCCCTGCATAATTTTCTAAATGTTAAAAAGAATGAAAGCTGTAGCAAGTGTAAAGAGTTTCTCGAAAAGGAACAAGTTATTGCAAGCTGTTTCATCACTTTGCAGTTGTTATTAAGCTATAGTGTATATTTTAAAGTCTACGGGTTCGCCTCAAAAGCCAATTTTTCGGCATAGATTTGTTCAAATAACAATTTATAGCAAAGTTGCTAAGAGCTAACCTAACAAATTTTGCCATTTTCAATAGAAATTTGAGAAAATTAGTTGGGACTTTAATTTTATTCCTTATGCTCGTATATGTGTTTTATTTCGCAAAATAAATGAGCTCGAGTCAAACAAGCACGTACGGAGTTTTGGGGTACTCCCGAAATGGAAACATGACAAAATTTCTAAAGATAAGGCGAAATAAAAACAAAAAATTGATGAAAATTAAAATTTTCTGCTACAGAGCTTAAAATTGGCCCGAAATTAAGCCTTAACGTAGTTTTTACGCTTTATTTTACAATTATGCCAGTTTTTGAGTGCTCATAAAAGCCCCTTCGGCTGATCCTCCAGACCGGTCATGCTCTGCATTTATGGCTATACATAGCTGTGGTGCGTCGAGTTTTATTTTGAGCAAGATTTTATCTACTAGAGCAGGTTTTTATTCATTGCTTATCATTTGTGAAAAGTTGTCGCAAAATAAAAATGCGTATGGTTCAAAAGAGCTGGACTTTGAAATGAATTTGCATCTTTTATTTTTTAATCGGCCGTCAGATAAGTCAAGTCTACGAAAATACGAAAAAGAATTATTCGAAAAGTCTACGAAAATACGCAATTTCGGCTGATATTAAAAATTCCCTCATTAGTCGATATCAAAAATCTCAAACGAATGGACCGCCGTCGATAGGCAAGCAATGACCGCTGGTCATTTGACTTCGGCTGCTCAACAAAAAGACAACGGCGTCCAGCACATTTTCCATGTCAGCGAATCGCTTCAGAGGAATTTTTTCTTCAAATTGTTTTAAAAGTGACACATCCGCGCAACAACGGGCTCCCATGCTGGTATCGTTGACCTGAGAAAACGATAATCGAAAGAGATCAAAACCAGCGTAAGGAGTTTGTTTTTTTTAAATTAGTGAAATTTATTGAAGTAAAATAAAATATGACACGCACTAAATAACGCCGCGCATTTTTTTCTGGAAGCTCCATTAAATCGACATAAACCCATATTTTGAACGTTTTATAATTGAAAAATCGCATTATTTACGATTTCGCAGTGAAAAAGCTTGAGACCTCTAGAATAGAAAAATGAGAATTTTCCAATAAAATAAGGCAAAATGTAGGTCAATCTATGGTCGCTTCGCAAAGACAGATGCACAGTATGAGGTATCGCAAGCATAAGTGGGCAGGAATCAAATTCTGGGAGAGGTCTGCAGGGGCCAAATCGCCGAAAATAGCACCAAAAATTTAAATCGCCAGACCCCCAAGCTCATGTGTGGTTGCTGACATACGTAAATGACTTTCGGGGATATCACATTCTGCAAAAAGTTTTTTGCTTTTGGAATTTTTTAAATCGTTGAAAATGTCATTTTGCCCAATTTAATCGATTTTCCTGATATTTTTCAGAATTTTTTAAGTTTTATTGTTCTGAAATTAAAGAAAGAATATCATCAAAAGCAATGACTTAATAAAGGCAAGTTATAAAAATTTTAAGGTTTGCCACCCCGCTCTCCAAAAAATCCCTAAGCTCTGCATTTACGGTAGCCATAGTCTTTCTTTTGACTTATTTCACTCAAAAATTTCACGTTTTTTTCTATCTCGGGGTTTAGTACACCCTCACAACCTCCTCCTGCTTGCACGCCTGGTCTTCACTGTAGTTTAACCGCTTTGGAGGGTCAGCCGGTATGGATGGGTGTCAAATATTAAGCTTTTTTGGGCCAAAATGACGTCAAAAACTAGTATAAATGTTAAAATAACGTTAAAACTAGATTAGTTTGGTTTTTACTCAATTTCAAGCACTTTTGAAGAAAACCATTCATTTTAATCGGTTTTAGGCTTCATTTTGCCCCATCTTTCTTGGAAAATTTTTCTTCTTCATTCTGAAGGTCTAGAGGCCTCTAAATTCTTACATAAATGTCTGATCACCATCCAATATACTGAAATGCACAACATCAATTCAGATTTATTCAGTAAGGTGCTTTTCTAGCAAGCAGCTTACAATAGTAGGATTTATCGCATTGACTCGAATTCCATGAGGACCAAGTTCCCAAGCCAGGTTTTTGGTCAATGAATCAATGGCCGCTTTGGAGATGCTGTAGCAACATTGCGTCCGGAACGGTTTATTCGAGGCCTGCGAGGATAGATTTACGATCGAACCTTTTATACCATTTAAAACCATTGTCCTTAAACAAGCACTATCATGGGCTATCATGAAACAAATGGTTTTATAATAAATAAGCCACAATATCGACTCGAATTTAGGATAGAAATTTCAGGCTTTTGGCTTTAGTTTATAATTATGTACATATTCTAGCGCACGGAAACAAATAATAGCCAAAAGACAGAAATACACAGGATAAGAATAATAATTATAATTTAGAAGTCAAATATAAATTATCGGCAATATTGCTTTTATATCGTTGACCAATATTCAAATAATCAATTACACTGAACTTTCTTTTCTTCAAATTTTGGCCAAAATATATATTAAAAGGTTTTTAAGTATCCTATAACGTCCACTGCGTACTGGTATTGCGCATTGTCATCCAAAGCAAAAATGGATGTTTTCATTTTTTAAGTATTTTTGCCTGTTCGATTCATGTATTTCAGAATGCCCTTTTAGAAATTTTACATCTAAATTTCTAAATTCTTCGCATTCACTAGATTTGGAAGCTGGGCAACTGGTACAAAATAACTGATTATTGATTGATTGTTGTTGCTGTCATTGTTGTTGTTGTTGTTGTTGTTGCTGTTTTATTAATAATAATAATAATGATAATAATATTAAAAATAATAATTATTATTATTATTGTTGTTATTATTATTATCATCATCATCGTCATCGTCATCATCATTATCATCATCATCATCATTATCATTATCGTCATCATCAACATCATCATCATCATCATCATTAGGTATTATTATTATTATTATATTATTATTATTATTATTATTATTATTATTATTATTATTATTATTATTATTATTATTATTATTATTATTATTATTATTACTATGATTATGATTATGATTATTATTATTATTATTATTATTATTATTATTATTATTATTATTATTATTATTATTATTATTATTATTATTATTATTATTATTATATTATCATTATTATTATTATTATTAATATTATTATTATTATTAATTTTATTATTATTATTATTATTATAATTATTATTATTATTATTATAAATAATGATGATAATATTATTGTTATTATTACTAAAAAATTATTATCATTCACTTGGTAACATATTGAGTCAAAAATAAGTGCGAACGCAGGTTAACATTGACAGTCTGATCAAAGGTGGCGGGTTTGATATCGAAAAAATCCTCCTTGATGTACACGCCCGCGTTGTTGATCAGGTAATGAAACGGCACATACGGAATTAAGTGTTTCTCGAATGCCTCTGTACCTATTCCCTTTTGACTTAGGTCAAAGGTGACCGAATGAACGGTTTGTCCCATCGGAACTTCCTTCACAAGATCGATCAACTGTTGGTTGTTTTTATCGAGCGCCACGACTTCAACCCCCATGCTGCATAACTTGAGGCATAAGGCTTTGCCGATTCCTTGACCGGCTCCTAAATTAATAAACGACATAATTTTGATCTTTGAGCCAAGGCTGAAATAGGTCTGAAATTAAGAATAATAAAAGCAAAGGAAAATGTCTGCAACAACCTCCGCATTGGTTGTCATATAAAAGAGTAGCGAAATCAATATTGTAAATTTATTTCGCAGCTTTTGATCGTCTAGAAGTTCAAAATTCTTTCAATTCTAAGAGCGAGATGAAACATAAAATGATCGATATTGTATTCTTGAGGGATTTCGACAATTTTCATATTTTTCCATCACGATTTGACCTTTTCAAAAATTTTTGGGAAATCTTGGATCTGCATGCAATTAAAGTTTCTGGTAAAAAATCCAAACTAAATTTTATTGCTTCTTCTAAGCCCAGCAGATGCAATGATAAAATAAGAGAAAGATGTCGCAATGGAAAGATCATAATTCGCAATGTACCCGTGTAGTGAAGATAATCTAAACTTACCAGTGATTAAAGCTCTTCTGCCAACAAATTCTGTATCCATCGCGGACAAAGCAGCTATGTATAGCTCTAAGAAATCACTTTATTGTTCTTGTGCTTGAGCACTGCACTGCTGATTCGACAGATCTCTAAGATCAAGCTTCAGTGATAAGCCAATAAGGACAATCTGCTAAGACGCGGGTCCAGTGATACGCCAATGAGTACAATCTTGTTGACTTCGTTCCAGTGAAGAGTGTAAAAATAAAACTGATTAAATCATTCTCATTACCTACGTGTTTTGGTCTGGTTTAGATCGTTGATAAATAAGTGACATAATGATTACATGGCTAATTTTAATTACTTTTCGTCCTATTACCTTAGCTTTAATTGCTGACGTGTTGTTATTCTAGAAATAAATATTTGTATATAACAATATTGTACTTGGCGTATTTAAAGAAAGGTTTGGGTCACTTATATAATTAAAAGCCGCTGATAAGCGAGCAGAAATGTTTAATGTAAAAGCTAAGTTTCGGTTTTCGACTGTGTAGAAAATTCTGAAAAAATAGGTATGCGTGACAAATATTCTTTTATTTTCCAGCATCATACAATCAAGCAAGCAGGCTGCAACCACATTCCAATCATTTTTGTATTTTTGATTGTCCAGTCAGTCATCTTTCATTCTTTTGAGCAATCTTGACGACAGCAGCGTTTTAATTATTTTCGATTTTAAATCACTAATTTCAGTTAGTAGCTCAAATAAAATTAATTTTACGCTAATTATTTTGTAATGTATTCGAGTTGAACGGCTAAGAACTCGTCAGCCCGATGCACTATTATAAAAACAATAAAAAATGGTTCAAATTTATTCGCTTTTACACGTGTCTGCATTCTGGAATACTCCAAAAATTCTTTCGTATTATATTCGTACCTACCTGGTTTACCGGATCGCATTAAAATATTATGCAGAATGGATTCAAATAGTGATCTTTTCGGGATGACTCGTTGGGTTTATCAACGAAGGACGGCAAGTCGAAAAGTTCACAGAAACTCCAGAGATGCCAAACTAATACAGACATGGAAAAGCAAAAGAAAAAGAAGAAAGTGATAAAAGAAATAAATGAGTAAATAAAAACTGAGTATGCTGTCAGTAAGAGGAGTGCGAAAAAACGCATAAAATAGTACGAATGTGAACAGAAAAATTTTATGGAAGAGACGCAGTCTTAACGAAGTGCAAACGACTTTTAATGGTAGGGCATAAAATAAAATGAATTACGGAAAAGAAACCAAATTAAGACGATGAAAAAGCGGAGTATAGAAACGGACGAAATACGGGAAAATGCAATACAACAGACCAAGTCGTCAGAGATACGAGTACAGCTTAGGTCGCTTGAGCCTACAAATGAGTCTCGTCATTGCAGTACCTGATTCCAGTGAAACCCAACGGCCATGTTAACTTATTCTCTTTGTTTGACCTTAGGGGTTCGGGGTCAACAAGTCTCCCTAGAAGTGCGAAACGCTAAATTTGGGAGAATAAGGTAAGATTTAGTTCAAAATGGAAACAATTTAAACATTCTTTGCAAAGTGCTTGAGGCTGCCCAGGAACTATTAAATATGATACTTCTTATGCTATTTCAACGTTCATACCAATTTTCAAGGCCTAGTTCCAATGAGCTCTCCGGTTGACCCCCAGACGACCTTAGCTGATCAAGATCGATGAGTCAAACGACATTACGACGAGCGCACAGATAGATACCCGTACATAATTATTTCACTGCTCTCAGCCGACTAAATGCGTAAAAATAAAGTTAGGTGGGTACATATTTTTCAGAGTCGGAATACAAGCAGTGATGCTGAACAAATTGAACATAATAAAATTTAAAGAAAAATTATTGAGATTTTTACTGAATAAATAAAATATTAAATTAATAATAGAAAGGCATTATTAGCACCATACATTCCTAACACGATTTCCTGAAAAATCCTCAACATATTCTTTGTTCTGTAAATATACTTCATTATTTTTCTCAAACGGATAAGAAAGGAACTTAAATAAAAGAAAAGATGGAATTCGTAACATGTTACCCGAAAAAAGTAGAGATGTGTTTTTCTAACTTCATGCCATTTCATCATTTTAGAGTTTTTCTTTAGCGAGGATGATTTAATAGTAAGCTTGCCAACTTTTCGAACGAATTTTGTCAATTTTAGTATAAATTCAAGAAATTAGCAACAGTTGATGATTTTTGTTACATTACGCACAATACTCGTACTTTCTATGAACTGTGACTATGGCGCCTCAAAAAACTTTAATAGGATGCTTTCATCATTACGATCATAATCTGTTTCACCTAGCTTTGAAGTTTTATAAAACTTTAAACCGGCTACAAAAGTGTTTTAAACTAGTGCGGTAAATACGATATTCTACAGTATATCGAGTCATATGGAGAGTTATGTCATTGTTAGGCAGCATTACTGCATCAAAAATTTTAAACCACTTTTGTAGCCTGATTATTGTGGAAAAATTTAAAAGAAAACCGCAACGTTAAATGAAACAGACTTATAGGCCTTTCTTTCAAACTATTCATCTTCTACCGATTTATTGCACAAATAAAAATAAGTTGTACAAACACCCGCTGAACATTACAATGAAGTAAATTTTATAATTTTCTGGCGGCCATCAAATAATTAAAATCAAGAAAAATCTAGGAAGCCGTTTGCAAAAATAAATAATTTTTCCTGGAATTAAGGATCTTGTAAATTCTTTAAAATCGAAATCTCAAACGTAAGGACCACCGTCCATCGACAAGCAATGACCGCTTATGAATTGACTTCGATTGCTTAATAAAAAGACAACGGCGTCCAAGACATTTTCAATGTCTGCGAATCGATTCAAAGGAACTTTTCCTTGCAATTTCTTCAAAATCGACTCATCTGGGCAGAATAAGGCTTTAATTCTGGTATTGTTGACCTGAAGAACAAGAAAAATGAAATAAATAACTATGTTAACGTCAAAATCATCTAGTTGAAAAAACATAATAAAAATTACATAGATTTTCCTAGCTAGAAAAGTAACAACGAAAAATTTCGTTCGATTGAAAAGGAGTAAAATTTATTAAAGTGAAATAAAATGCAACTTGCGTGAGATTGAATATGTTTTTGGAATTAAATTTCGAGTTAGGCAAAAGAAGGACAGTATTGAAGTATAAAGATAAAACTTTATTCAAAAAATTTAGGAGAATTAGAGGCCTAAAAACAGTTGGTCACGTCAAACAATAATGTTTCTGTTTTTTATATTGCTCTTTCTATCTGAAACATAAAAGAGAAAAGATTTTGAGAAATTGAATTGAATTAAACAAAATGTGGTCAAAAAATGGCTACTTACCGGAAAAAATATTATTTTTGAGCCAAACTTTCTCTACAAACGCTTAGACGACTACAGTTTTTTATGATTTTTTGGTAAATGAAGAATCCTGGGGTCAATAGCCTTCGATAGATTGTGTCTAGGGTGGCCGCCCGTCCAGCCTAGCCGTCCATCCAGCCTGGCCGCCCATTCAGGGTGACCGTCCAATGCTGTATGAGTTACAAAATTAAGGCATGCATTTTTCAGGTGGCCGCCTATCCAGTCTGGCCGCCCATCCAGGCTGGCTGCCCATCCGAAATGGCCGTCCACAGTAGAATTTGGCACTCTTCAGAGTGGCCGTCCGTCTATGCTACACATATTTAGTTTCTATTTTAAATGTTGCATGATGTCACGACAATATTTATTTAAATATCATTTAAACAGAACAACAACGGCATTCTCGGTTGTACAAAATGAACCTAATTGATATGCATCTCGCAGAATAAGAAAAGTAGGGGTACCTCATTTGTGCGCGTATTTTGTCCTTGTGATGTGAAATGTGTGCGCAGGATGTTTCCGTCAGCAAAAATGGTATATTTTACAAAAGCGATTATCATACAGCAAGTCGGATAATAGAGTGATGGAAAAATGTATTACGGGTAGTCAAAAAAGGATCTGTTTTTTCTCAGGATAATCGGACAGCCAGTTGACTGGGGCGGTCGAAGAAACGTGACAGAGCGGTCGTATCATCTAGACAATTGGGGCGGCCACCATGGACGGGTGGCCACAAAGGACAGACGGCCACCCTTAAAAAATGTAATGAACAGGAAGACTGCCACCCTGGACGGGCGGCTAGGCTGGACGGACGGCCACAATGGAGACGGCCACCCTGGACAGGACCTTTATCGGGGCATCAAATGAGGATAGCAAAAAATAGGAGAGTAGAAAAAATGGGAGTTGAAAAAATAAGTGTTTAAAACATGGAATAAAAAATAAAAAAATAAAAATGAAAAAATAGGCATCAAAATATCGGAGTCAAACCCCTCCCCTGGGACGCATTGATCATAAAGCACGCAGACACAATGAAGCTTGATTATTTCAGCTAACCAGGGTGGGGTTTATCGCATTGACGCGAATTCCGTTAGGACCAAGTTCCCAGGCCACGTTTCTGGTCAACGAATCAATGGCAGCTTTTGAAACGCTGTAGCAACATTGCATTGGATATGGGTTCTTTGAAGCCTGTGAGGATATATTTACGACGGAACCCTTTATACCGTTGGAAACCATTGTTCTTAAAACAAAATGCAAATTAGAGACAAAAGGGATTTTATAAGAATGAAATAACAACAAAATTTCAAATTTAAGCTATGTACATAAAAGTTTCAAAATTCAGGCTTAATTTTATTTGACTTTTTTATCCAAACTGTTAACATTTAGAAACAAATTAATTGAAAAGACAATCTCAAATTAAAAGGTCAAAATGAAAATGGGATTAACATTAATTTTGCAGCCAAAAGTGCATCACTGACAATAATGCATCAATAATTTAGACAATAACTTAGTGATAACATTTACTGAACTTTTCAAATTCTTTACTATCAAAACTAGAAGTCCATTTGGATAGTGCCAGGTCCTCCAAAAGCTTTTATTGCTAGCTCCTGATATTACTCATTAAAATCGTAAGCACCATGTAAAAGATATTTTTCTTTCGAGTATTTTCGTTTTATTTTTTTGATTTTTTAGCATTTTAGAACGATCTTCAATCAATTTTTTTGTAATTTATTGATGTCTCACGTACTATTACATCTACGATATTTTAATATTTGAAAAGCACCAAATCAAAGTTAAATCAAAATAATCCAATGTCCTCCATTAACCTGGTAATATATTGAGTTAGGAATATATGCGAACGCAGGTTAACATTGAACGTTTGATCAAAAGTGGCTGGTTTGATATCGAAAAAATCCTCCTTGATGTACACGCCCGCATTGTTGACTAGGAAATGGAACGGTGCATACTGAGACAGGTGTTCTTCGAACGCTTCGGAACCTATTCCCTTTTGGTTTAGGTCAAAGGTCACTGAATTGACCTTTTGATTCGGTGGAACTTCCTTCGCAAGATCGATCAACTGTCGGCTGTTATTATCAAGCGCCACGACTTCAACTCCCATGCTGCATAACTTCAGGCACAAGGCTTTGCCGATGCCCTGACCGGCGCCTAAAGGCACATTATATGAGAGAATTGCGATGCTGGACGAAAGAGAAAGCGATTTTTGCGTGTTAGATTGGATAAGCTGTTTTCACGAATGACTTATGATCAAGAAACAAATATGAAAAGCACAACATGCAAGTGGAAAGGAGGTTTGGAGTCTTTAGACCCCCAGAATGGGAGAATGAAAAGATTTTTGGTGAAAATTAGCGAAATAACAGCCAAGAATGGAAGAAAATTTGCAAATTTCATCATAAGTGCTCGAAATTGATCAGTTATTGTAAATTGACATAGTTTTTTACGCTATTTTTAGCATTTAGTTTTTGAAGTTATTTTAGAATAAAAAATTCACTGATTGACCCTCAGACCGGCCATGCTGTGCATCTGTGGTCCCGACCATCCGTTTTGTCGATCTTGTGATCGGCGAGGGGGTTGAATAGAGACATCAAACCTCTTTGCGCACATTTTCAAAGTTTTTCGATCAGTTGGATGCTTTTTTCATGCAATCTGAGAATTGGAAAAGCGTAGGTAATGAATCCAAAATTTGGAAAACATTTAAAAAATTGCCGAATTTTTATTGCCTTGTTGCGCGCGAGCTACTTACCAGTTACTAAAGCTCTCTTTCCAGTAAATTCCAAGTCCATAATAGGCCAGGGGAAACGGGTAGCAGGTTATAGTTTTCAATTTGGGAGTTTCTAAAATATGTTTTAAATAATATGATCCGCTACTAAATGCTGAACAAACAAAACTTAAAATCCAATGAAAAAAATCATTGACAATAATAACAATGTGACCCTTATCATTTGTCTTGTATAAAACACGAGACAGACTCAGCAAAAAAAGGGATTCGTTGTTATGGTTATATTTTGGTGATTCAGCAGCATAGAATTCTTTCAGTTCATTTGTAAAAATAGGTAACGTGATGCTTGAGTCTCTAATCTTTATTAATTTTTGACCGCTAACATGTTGTGTTGCAACCATACGTGGGCAGCGTCTAAAATCTGAAAGGGGGGGCAAAACTTTTAAAGGCAAAAGGTGCAGAAAAAATGATAATAGAGATGATAATAATAAATGATAACACACACAATTTTTCGACATTTTTATCGAGTTTTGTTCACTGTCATCGAAAAATCGTCGAAAAACTTTAATTGATAAATCTAATTCTGGGCCGGGCTTTGGATTCTAGAATTAATTGAATCATTTGGATTACGTCCATGTATGGATGTAAAGTGTTAATCCCATAAAACTACGTATCGAACAAGTAAAAAAATACAAGATGTCTTAATTTTATACTTTTGTACAGGGGCGTAGCTGGCCTTCTCAATTTGAGGGGAAGGAGGAAAATTTTGAAGCCGAATACCTCAACCTACTCGTAAGCAAAAATAATGGTGTTTTTGAGCTTCTCAGAGCAAGATCCACGCAATGAGAATATTTAAAAAATTTAATTTCATTCAAATTACATTTAAAAATATGCCATATGTAAATAAATAGACGCGAATTGGCCAATATTTTATGCTTACTACTTCAAAATGAGCTAAAATCTACTCATGCGGTCTACAGCCTTATGAGCTTCAAATAGTTTTCATTTTTTCCGTTGATGACCTTTTTAAAACATACTCATAATTCCAAAATTTTGGAAGGACTTGTCCCTTGCCCTCCATAGCTACGCCACTTACGTCATTTTTCCATCAATGCCAACTGATCAGATAACTGGTATTCTTCCAAAAATAAGCCTACGGCCCATTTTAATTGGATATTCATAAGCGCTACCGGACATGCACAGCATTAAAGCTTGGGGGAGAGGGTGAAATTTTTTGCGCCAAAAATGGTAGGTGCGCGTCAAAAACATCGTTTTTTGGTCTTTCTGACAATGCTCTATCTTTCTAGAGCATAAAAACATAAAAAACTTTCGAAAAATTAAAAAAAAGTCGAATGAATTCAACAAAATATAGTCAAAACATGAGTATACGGTGCGAATAACCAAAAATTTGACACTTTTGAGCAAATAGATAGCTAGATACGCTGAAGAAAGCTCCTTTTCTTCGAATTTTCAGAAACTTTTTGGTAACTTTTGAAAAATCGCAAATTCTGAGGAGGGGTGGAAAAATTTCTGGGAAGGAGGTGAAAATTTTTCGGGGTATGGCTGCTACTCATAGTATTGCAGTTCGTTTTAGGAAATTTTATGTCGGGAATCTTACAGTTTACTGGAATTACATATCGCTTCAGCGCATTTACAGCAAATTGCAGCTGAATTTTTCCTGTGTAATCCCTTTCATGCGATCAAAAGCTTTTTCGAAAAAAATTGAAGTGGTTACAAGAGTCTTTTAAAATGAGACGACAGGAATGATATTCTAAAGTATGTCGAGTTATAGCATGATCTTTAACATTGTCCAGCAGCAAAGCACCATCACATTTCTGAGTCACTTTTATAGCCCAGTTTGTGTGGATTAAATTTGATGAAAAAACTCAGATTACAGACTATAAGTAAGAAGGTACAAAATTATGCGACAGAGTAGATTAGTAGGTACTTATTTTTCGACATTTCAGTCAAATTTTCCCGAACAGAGTAGCGCGTTAGCGCGTACCTATATATATCATAGGTAGCGCGATAGCGCTACCTATAATATACTCGGCCATCCTTTTTTCTTATATGTTTATCACAACGAGTGAGGAATTTGTGCCCCCTCACAGTAACAACGGCACACACCTGGGGAGTGCGGTTTTTTTAAAAGGTAGATAATGAAAAAACTTAGATACCCTTTTTTTGTTTACACTCAATACCGAGCTAAGTGGCGAGTGCGTAAAGTGTAAACCGATAAATCAAATAATTTGCAGAAGGCCAATTTTTTTAAAAGAAAATGTTTTCCCTAATTAGTAGTTTACGAATCTGGTCTTAAAATTTCTTTACACTCATTAGTTGTTGCACAGGAGTGTAAATTGGACGGTGTTTTTACTGTTTTCATGTGCACAAGTATATCTAACTCAGTTTTACATTCTATGCAGTCTGATTGGTTTCAAAAGGTAGACGGTTATAAAATCTAGGAAAGCCTTTTTTTATTTTTTAAAAGTAATATCTTTAAATTTAGAGGCGGTTTATTGTAAAGAGTCTGGGACAAAAAAATTTTTTTCCTGCCATATTCTCCACTTAGTAGACAGAACGTGGTAATTATCTTTAAAATGTGCCTCGTTCTAAGCGCTACACGTTAAAATTTATTTTGTTTCTTTACAATCAATATTGCGTTATTAGTGCAGTTGTAAACTTTACACTAAAAAATTGTGAGCGTCGTGGATGATGAATTAAAAAAAATGTTCTCCGTAAGGTCAGAATAACGAATCTGACCTTTAAACTGTTCTACAGCCACTGTTTCTTGAGGTATGAAGAGGTTAACTTTGAATTATATATCTATTTTCTAATGCCGATAGATAACTCTGTATTGCATATTGTTTGTTCAGATTTTTCTTATTTCAGGTTTTTGACTCGTCTTCAATAAATAATCATTTTTATTATCATGAATGCACTATTGTTAAACTCTATTAAAATGATGAATATTTTTCAATATAGTATAATCAAGCTGAAATCTCGGCTGCGGATTTAAAAAAAGAATATTGGGTTTAAGTCTTCCGAATACTAACCTTACATTTTTTAAATCTTTTGGCACAACCATGCACTTCATTTGACTTATTCATCAGCTTAGGTTCTGCAGATCACACAGTTTTTTGTTTTTTGAATTTCGCCTCAGTTCTCGAATGGGAGTGTAAAGAGTGCGAAAATCTGGGGGTGTAAAAGACACATTTTAGTCGAGTTTTCGACTTGTTTATGTCTGCAAACAACTCCGGTTATGAGTTTTAAGAAAATTTTTTGTGACAGAAATGTACTAAGGATCAAGAGCTATTTTTTGCTGACCAGCAAATTTCTCTACAATTAATACGCAGTTAGTACCAGGGGTTTAAACTTTACACTCCAGTGGATGAGTAAAAAAGGGATTTTTGTCCAAGATTTCTCTGCCAAATTTTCCGGTCATGAGTTGAGATGAAGTGAAACAAATAAGAATGAGGTAACTTCTAAGAGTTACACGTCAAAGCAAGCCGCGTTCAAAAAAACGTAATATTCAGTTGTTTATGGCGGTGTAAAGTTCGAAATCTGAGGTGTAAAACGGGCGGAAAAAAAGGTTTTCTTTTGTATTTTGATTGGTAAATCATATCAAATATTTTGCGGAACATAAGTTTGGCACATAAAAACGTACTACAATCGAAGGGCTACAAACTAGCCCGAACCGAATTTATTACACTGAATGGGGCGTTAGGTTCAGATTTTTAAAGTTTACAATGTGGTGGACAGTGGAAAATACGTGTTTGTCCATTTTTTTGTTCGTCACTTTCTCTGTTCAGAAGTCGGACGAGGTCGAATAGGATAAAAAAGTACCTTCTAAGGGATACGCGTCACAGCGAATAGCGTTTGTTCACATCAGTATTTAGCTTTTTCCGGAGGTGTAAAGTCAAAAAAATGGGGGAGTTAAACGTGTTTCTGTCTTGTTTTTTCTGCCAAGTTCTGGGTTATGAGTCTGGACATAATCTCAAGTCTAAAAATGGACCAGAAACCAAATGTGATGCACCAGTTTGTTTGCACTAAACAGTGGTGTAAAAATGTTTACATCTGATATTTATTTTTCCTCGGGCCATTGTGGAGACTTAATGTTTTAATAAATGTTGATCGTAATATCAGAGCAATATCAGAATTACGAATCCGACTTAAATTTTCTTTACATTCTGTGATTGTGTAAAGTTTACACTGCATATTGACTTTTAGTTCTAGAGCCTTGCGGAAGCTTAATTTTTCTCAAAATGTTCTACGTAAAATCAGAATTGGAAATCTGACTGTTAGTTTTCTCTACACCTATAAGTTGTGTAGAGTTTGCACTATTTATTTGTTGCTAATATGTACTTTATACTACACATTTATTTTACTTCCAAATCCGAGCGTTAGTGTTCTTTACACTTGATACTTGTGTAAAGTTTATGCTGAAACACGTTGATCTGTTTAAAATAATGTAAGGTTGTCTTGCTTAAAAAGGTTAAGAACAATATTGTTTTCCGCGTTCTTGGACTGCTGTCATTGTTGTGGCATGTTACTGTATGTGTTTACTGACTGATGTACTCAAATCATGCTAATCAAAAGGAGGGTACTAGCAAACAAAAATGCTCCGATAAGACAAAAAAGATGAATATACTTAGAATTGTGGATTGTTAAGGATGTAAAAGGGACCAGGAAAAAGCTACCTAAAGTCGCAAAATCTGATAAAAATGATACTTTCTCTAAGCAGCGGAAAAAATCGAAGTATGTTCTGCAGCCAACACATTAAATTTAATATTTAATCATAAAAATGATTGAAAAAGCAGCACGTTAGCTATGCAGTAGCTATGGGAAATGATATTGAGTAACAGTAAGCCAAATGAATGAAATAGCAAACATCGATGCATCCAAAACAATTGAAGAAATTTTTGGTTTAAAACAGTAGGAAACGCGTGAGTTGACTTGAAACAGACCAAATGTAGGTACACTATAATGCTCATAACAGAATAAAACAACTTTGAATACAATACCACTTAGTTTTCTATCAATCAGGATACGAAGCTAGTCAGCGTCGCTACTTGCCAGCAATTTAAAGAAAGTAAACATTATAGATTTCGTTTATACACTCTTATCTGAAACTTTGAAAATTATTTTAAAAAAACACTTTATAGAGGCCGCAGAATATACTTCGATTTTTTGCGTTGCTTAGAGAAAGATGTGATTTTAATCAGATTTTGCGACTTTAGGTAGATTTTTCCTGGTCCCCTCCTTTTACATCCTTAACAATCCACAATTCCAAGTATATTCGTCTTTTTTTGTTCCATCGAAGCATTTTTCTTTGCTAGTAATATACCTACTTGGCCTTCTTTTTTTCTTATATGTTTGTAACAGCAAGGTGCGAATTTTGTGTCCACCCGCTTACAGCAACACTGGAGACACTTCTGTATTGTGCAGTAGACAGTAGAGAATTAAAAAATTCGATGTAACTTTTTTTAATTTTTTCAAACTTATAGATGTTGTGTAAAGAGCATGTAAAGTTTTACTGTAACGTCATAACATATAGTTTTTCAAAATTTTGATCGGTTATATGAATTTCCTGAATCAGTTGTGCATTCTGTTTACTCTGGTTTGTTTTGAAATGTAGACAATTGAGTAAGCTCAAAATACTCTCTTTAAATTTATTTCAAATGATTTAGATCCCGAGGGGCAGTGTAAAGAGTGTTACGAATCTAAGTGTAAAAAACAAATTAGGCTTTTTTTGTCTGCCAACTACCCCTCTTATGAATCCCGAGAAATTCTTTCTAGCAGAAATGTGCTACGGCTCAAGGGCTACTTTCAACTTACCAGCAAATTTTTTGTACACTCAAAACGGAGTTAGATCTAGGGTTTTAAAGTTTACACTCTAGTGGATGGTGCAAAAAAACAGATTTTATCTAAGAGTTCTCCGCCAACATTTCTGCTTATAAGTCGGGATGAATTGAATAAAATATAAATAAAGTAACTTCTAAGGAGTACACGTCGCACAAACCGCGTTCGAAAAAACGCAATATTGAGTCATTTATGGGGGTTTAAACTTCGAAATCAGGGGTGTAAAATGGGCGAACAAGATGTTTTTCCCTATTTAGATCGGTAAATATCTCATATATTTTGCGAAGCAGAAGTTTTGCACATACAAACGTTCTACGATTTAAAGGCCACAAATTTACCCGAATCGAATTTCTTTACACTCAATGGGAGTAAGGTTCAGATTTTTAAAGTTTACAATGTGGTGAATGAATGAAATTTTTTCATTTTTTTCGCCACTTTCTCCGTTTATAAGCTGGAATAGATCGAATAGAATAAAAATGAATTACTTTTCAAGGGGTACACGTCACAGCAAATAGCGCTTATTTACATCAATATTTAGCTTTATTGGGAGGTGTAAAGTCAAAAATTGGGTGTTGAACGTGTTTTTGTCTTGTTTTTTTCTGCCAACTTCTCCGGTTATGAGTCTGGACATGATCTCAAGTCTAAGAATGTACCAGCAATCAAACATGATACGCCAGTCGGGCGCGTTTATCTATACTAAAGAGCAGTGTAATGTGGTATACATCTAATATTTATTTGTCTTCCGATCATTGTGATGACTTAATTTTTCCGTGAATGTTGATCGTAATATCAGAGTAATATTGGAATAACGAATCCGATTGAAATCTTCATTGTACGCTGTGGTTGTGTAAACTTTACACTGTAAATTGACTTTAGTTATGAAGCATTGCGGAAGCTCCTTTCTTGTTTTCAAAATGTTCTACGTAATGTCAGAATCACGAATCCGACCAAATCTTCTTTACACTCTGTTGTATATAAAGTTTACACTGCAAATTAACTTTAGTACTAGAGCCTTGTGGAAGCTTAATTTTTTTCGAAATGAACGTCTGAATTATTAATTTAATTGTTAGTTTTCTCTGCACCCAGTAGTTGCGTGAAGGTTGCACTATTCATTTATTGTTAATATGTAGTTTACACTACAAAATTTATTTTATTTGCAGAGAGTTGCAAACCGTGAATTTTTCCAAATTATGTTCTGCAAGGTCAGGCTTACGAATTTGATTGTATGTTTTCCTTACACTTAGTAGTTATGTAAAGATTACACTGAAAATTAAATTCAGTTTCAGAGTGTTGCATAAGCTTAATTTTTACAAAACGTTACATAAAACATCAATATTTTGAATCTGCGCGTAAGTGTTCTTTACACCCAATATTTGCGTAAAGTTTATGCTGATAATCTTTGATCTGTTTGAATAGGGTAAGGTTGTCTGGTTTAAAAAAACATAATGCTGATGTTCAGAACAAAATTGTTTTCCGCGTTCGTGGACTGTTGTCATTATGGTGGCATGTTACCGTAGTAGTAGCTTACTTACTGATTTACTCAAATCATGCTAATTAAAATTAGGGTATAGCAGAAAAATGCTCCGATGGAACAAAAAAGACGGACATACATACTTGAGGATTATTAAAGATGCACAAGGAGGGGGCTAAGAAAAAGCTACTTATGTACATATATGTCTAAAGTCGCAAAATCTTTAAAAAATTAGACTTTCTCTAAGCAACGCAAAAAATCGAAGATACCTATTGTCTGTTTCATTTATTCGAGAGCTTTTTAGTCAATTTTTTTAAGGGCAACAGTAAGCAAAACAAGACGAATTACTGTAATTAATCAGATCAGCTCAGTGAGGGCGAATGGCTGGAATTCTTCCATTTTTAATGCACTAATCCGCCCATATAAATTTAGTTTAGGCATTTAATCAGTGCTGGGGGGACATACTATAGTCAGTGCGCTAAACAAAAAGCTAGCGACTGGAATCGAACCCGGGTTGCTTCTACTACAAGCAGAGGTTTTACAACTGAGCTATGCGGGATTTCGCGAAGTTTCTTGGCATCTTAGTCTAC
>JAVLUZ010000535.1:0-32934 GCA_036768485.1 Mermis nigrescens
GGAACTGCTAAGGCAGGTTCGTCTATACGTGTAACTCTCGCAGTTACACAAAGAAGGATTTTTCAATAACATTTTTGCGGCATAATTTATTCTCGTCTTCCAGCAGATCAATTGATTTACTGATAAAAATCGCTTTATTCATCTTATCCTGAGTCGACACTTTAAACACAATCGACTAAGATGTTAAGAAACGCAGCAAACTCCCGCGTAGCTCAATGGTGAAACCTCTTGCTTGTAGTCGAAGCAACCCGGGTTCAAAACCAGCCGACAGCTTTTTGTTTAGCGCACTTACTGTATTATGTCCCAGCACTGATTAAATGCTTAAATCAAATTTATTTGGGCGTATTAGTGCATTAAAATTGAAAGAATCCTAGCCACTCGCCCTCACTCAGCTGATCTGCCGAAGTACAGTAATTTGTCTTGTTTAGCTTACTGTAGCCCTTAGAAGAATTGACTAAAAAGCTCTCAAATAAATGAAACAGACTATAGCTCCGATTTTTTCTATAGCCGGTAGTTTACTAGCAGATGCAATCATGGGTAAAAAGGATGCAGAGAATGTTTAAATTTAATAAGTAAGACAAAAAAATCAGGGTTGGGTACCAGTTCACAGAAAAAAAAATTTTTTTTGCTCAAGTTCGGGCCAGCACACGAACCCCAAATTTAGTGATCGAAATTTTCCCAAAAAATCTGACCATACTCGCAGAACAACCTGGCACAAAGCGCCAGTAACATTTTTCTATCCAATATTTTTGACCATAGGGTCGGGCCTTGGCCCTTTTTTTAGGGTCTCTCCCTTCCTGTGACTGTGTATCCCTCCTAGCAGGGGTAGCCCCGGGCGGACCCTCGAGCTGACTTGGCTTGAATGGGCTTCGCATATGTTTTGTATGTGGCGGACCCCAAAATGCGCTTGTGACCACCCCCTCTATAACTTTTTTGGGGCTTCTATCTTCCTGTGACTGCGTATCCCTTCTAGCGGGGTAGCCCCAAGCGGACCCCCGCGGACCCCCGAGCTGACTTGGCTTGAACGGGCTTTGCCTATGTTTTGTATGTGGCGGACCCCCGAAATACGCTTGCGACCCCCTTCAATACTTTTTTTGAGCTTCTCCCTTCCTGTGACTGCGTATCCCTTATAGCGGGGGGTAGCCCCATGCGGACCCCCGAGCTGACTTGGCTTGAACGGGCTTTGCCTATGTTTTGTGTGTGGCGGACCCCCAAAATACGCTTGCGACCCCCTCAATACTTTTTTTGAGCTTCTCCCTTTCTGTGACTACGTATCCCTTATAGCGGGGGGGGGGTAGCCCCGCGCGGGACCCCCGAGCTGACTTGGCTTGAACGGGCTTCGCCTATGTTTTGTGTGTGGCAGACCCCCAAAATATGCTTGCAACCCCCTCTATACTTTATTTTTGGGGCTTCTCCCTTCCTGTGACTGCGTATCCCTTCTAGCGGGGGTAGCCCCGGGCGGACCCGCACCGAGCTGACTTGGCTTGAACGGGCTTCGCCTATGTTTTGTGTGTGGCGGACCCCTGAAATGCGCTTGCGACCCCCCTCTATACTTTTTTTGGGGCTTCTCCCTTCCTGTGACTGCGTATCCCTTCTAGCGGGGGTAGCCCCGCGGACCCCCGCGGACCCCCGAGCTGACTTGACTTGAACGGGCTTCGCCTATGTTTTGTGTGTGGCGGACCCCCCAAAATACGCTTGCGACCCCCCCTCAATACTTTTTTTGGAGCTTCTCCCTTCCTGTGACTGCGTATCCCTTATAGCGGGGGGTAGCCCCGCGGATCCCGGGACCCCCGAGCTGACTTGGCTTGAATGGGCTTCGCCTATGTTTTGTGTGTGGCGGACCCCCAAAATACGCTTGCAACCCCCTCTATACTTTATTTTTGGGGCTTCTCCCTTCCTGTGACTGCGTATCCCTTCTAGCGGGGGTAGCCCCGGGCGGACCCCCGCGGACCCCCGAGCTTGACTTGGCTTGAACGGGCTTCGCCTATGTTTTGTGTGTGGCGGACCCCAAAATACGCTTGCGACCCCCTCTATACTTTATTTTTGGGGCTTCTCCCTTCCTGTGACTGCGTATCCCTTCTAGCGGGGGTAGCTCCCGGGCGGACCCCCGAGCTGACTTGGCTTGAACGGGCTTCGCCTATGTTTTGTGTGTGGCGGACCCCCAAAATGCGCTTGCGACCCCCTCTATACTTTTTTTTGGGGCTTCTCCCTTCCTGTGACTGCGTATCCCTTCTAGCAGGGGTAGCCCCAAGCGGACCCCCGCGGACCCCCGAGCTGACTTGGCTTGAACGGGCTTTGCCTATGTTTTGTGTGTGGCGGACCCCCGAAATACGCTTGCGACCCCCCTCAATACTTTTTTTGGGGCTTCTCCCTTCCTGTGACTGTGTATCCCTTCATAGCGGGGGTAGCCTCCGACGCGGACCCCCGAGCTGACTTGGCTTGAACGGGCTTCGCCTATGTTTTGTGTGTGGCGGACCCCCAAAATATGCTTGCGACCCCCCTCTATACTTTATTTTTGGGCTTCTCCTTCCTGTGACTGTGTATCCCTTCTAGCAGGGGTAGCCCCGAGCGGACCCCGCGGACCCCCGAGCTGACTTGGCTTGAACGGGCTTCGCCTATGTTTTGTGTGTGGCGGACCCCCGAAAAACGCTTGTGACCCCCTCAATACTTTTTTTGAGCTTCTCCCTTTCTGTGACTACGTATCCCTTATAGCGGGGGTAGCCCCGGCGGACCCCCGAGCTGACTTGGCTTGAACGGGCTTCGCCTATGTTTTGTGTGTGGCAGACCCCCAAAATATGCTTGCGACCCCCTCTATACTTTATTTTTGGGGCTTCTCCCTTCCTGTGACTGTGTATCCCTTCTAGCGGGGTAGCCCCGGGCGGACCACCGAGCTGACTTGGCTTGAACGGGCTTCGCCTATGTTTTGTGTATGGCGGACCCCCGAAATGCGCTTGCGACCCCCTCTATACTTTTTTGGGGCTTCTCCCTTCCTGTGACTGCGTATCCCTTCTAGCGGGGTAGCCCCAAGCGGACCCCGCGGACCCCCGAGCTGACTTGGCTTGAACGGGCTTTGCCTATGTTTTGTGTGTGGCGGACCCCCAAAATACGCTTGCGACCCCCCTCAATACTTTTTTTGAGCTTCTCCCTTTCTGTGACTGCGTATCCCTTATAGCGGGGGTAGCCCCGCGCGGGACCCCTGAGCTGACTTGGCTTGAACGGGCTTCGCCTATGTTTTGTGTGTGGCGGACCCCCGAAATACGCTTGCGACCCTCCTCTATACTTTATTTTTGGGGCTTCTCCTTCCTGTGACTGCGTATCCCTTCTAGCAGGGTAGCCCCGGGCGGACCCCCGCGGACCTCCGAGCTGACTTGGTTTGAACGGGCTTCGCCTATGTTTTGTGTGTGGCGGACCCCCGAAATACGCTTGCGACCCTCCTCTATACTTTATTTTTGGGGCTTCTCCCTTCCTGTGACTGCGTATCCCTTCTAGCGGGGTAGCCCCGGGCGGACCCCCGCGGACCTCCGAGCTGACTTGGCTTGAACGGGCTTCGCCTATGTTTTGTGTGTGGCGGACCCCCGAAATGTGCTTGCGACCCCCCTCTATACTACTGCTAATATGTACCGGCGATTAAATTAATGGCAGAGAGCTTCAGTGATTTTTTCGTCGATTTGGCCCACCTCCGTTTTTATGAATTAAGCCTTTGCAGCGATGTGATTTGTTAAAAAAAACTTTCTTCATAGAAACTTTGGCTGTATCCGATATCATCATTTCCAAGACCGCAGGCAAATTATTTTCATACAAAACCTGCCGTCCGCTCAGATTTGTGTATGAACTCGCGTCGTTTTCTGCTTTGCCCAGATTTTCTCGTTCGCCTAATAAATTATACTGCATATTCACGGTTTCCCGTATAAACTCGTTTACCCCAATTTTTCAAATGTATTAATTGTTTAAACGTCTTCTGGAACCCGCTTTTTCATTAATAAAAGGTTTAGCTCAAATGTGTTTATAGTCTGTGAGTCTTTTTTGTAACGAGCTTGGCTTTGCGCTGCAATTCGCCACCTTATACAATTTTTATTATTTATTTAATGATTAACTTGTTAATTAATTAATTTAATTAATTAATCAAATAAATTAACTTTTTAACCCTTAGTAAAAATCTAAACACATCTGTGACCATACCATAGACGCGCAACATGACACTCTGGGATTCGACCGCTGGCGTGTCGATCGAAACTTTCTAAATCAAAAATGATGCAAAAATTTTTGTATTTTTAGCCGTTTTCAGTCATTAATTTGCTTTAGTTTTTCCGAAAATATAAACTTTACGGGTAATTTTTGATCGAAATTTAGTTGTTTCAAGCAGCTTTTCGAGACATTCGCGGCTCATTTTGTCGGTAAGATGCGGAAAATGAACGAAAAATCACCTTTCGGAACTAATTTGGATTAATCTCGGTTTTGTAAAAAGCAGGCTACACTGTCTTTTGGTTGGTAAAAGTCTAAACTTGCGAGCATTTACTTTTTTGACAATTTTTACTAATATCATTTTTACGCAAAAGCTCTAAAATGCAAATTTTCCTCGTCTCTGCCCCAGACCCCTCTGTGGGCTGTTATATTAGTTCTGCCACCCGAGATCCACCAATCCATGTGGGCTGGGTCGCTTAACGCCCTCCGTTTTAGCAATACAAATTGCTGCACACAAAATATTTTTATTTGGATCTGGATCTGTATCTGAATCTTTTTAAATTTTGATTTGGCAAAACGATCTGGATGGTTATTTTCTGATCTGGTTATCTGATCTGGATTTTCCAGAAAATCTGAACCGGTCTTAATCTGGATCTGGGTAAAAATCTGGATCTTTTACATCACTACTTATTGCAAACTTAATTAGAGCTCATTCTTCTTCATTAAACATCTATATATATAGCTCGCCCGGCTATACTTTATGTATATAATAGATAAATACGCAATCTGTCAGCTTATAGTTATTGTCAAAGAAAGCTTGTTACAACTTATGCCCGAAATTCAGTGAAAAACCAGAATTTTTTGGAGGCTTCCTCCCAAATCTGCCATTTATTTAACTTGAGGGCGGGTGGGTCTGTGTGATTGCGGCTTTTATTTAGCACATTTCAGCTGTATTAAAGCAATGACGTACCTACCGAAAAGTATAAAATTGGTCTTTATGTATTGCCACGAGCTGTCAGCTATAGTCTGTTTCATTTTTCGAGGGCTTGTTCAATAAATGTTTTCTGGGGCTACAGTAACCCCTTCTTTCGTATTTACTGTAGCTCGCAAGATCTCATTATAGCTATGTAGCAAAAAGGGTTTTTCAATAGCATTTTTGCGGTATAATTTATTCTTATCCTCCAGCAGATCAATCAACTATAAAAAATAACACATTAAAATCGCATATTCAGCTTATCCTGAGTACATGATGGACTAAGATGTCAAGAAACGGCGTGAACTGCACATCTGGGCATGGGGGTTTGTGGGTATGCAACTCCCATGAAACCAAGATACCCCCCAGAAATCAAAATACCCCCCAGCATTAAATTTTTCAAAAATTTTTTCGTTTTTTTGCAATTTTTTGATGCAAATGGATAGTTCTCGATAATGAACGTCGAAAAATGGTGTTTTTTCGACAGACCATCATTTTTGAGGCCATTTTTTTGACCTTTAAAAAATCTTGCATCCCCCCAGAATATTCTTGCTGCCCACGTATGGTGAACTCCCCTATAGCTCACGTATAAAAAGTCTGCTTGTCGTCGAAGCAACATGGGTTTGATCCCAGCCGATAGCTTGCGCACTTACTACAGTTGTCCCAGCACTGATTTTAAACATGGAAGAATTCCACTCATTTGCCCTCTCTGAGCTGACATGCCGAATTACAGTGATTCGTCTTGTTTCGCTTACTGTGGCCCTTAAAAAAATTTACTAAAAAGCTCTTGAATAAATGAAACAGGCTGAAATCAACTGAAATTCTTAAAAGACGACCTAGCTTTTTTGAAACAAAGAATCATTTGTTTAAACTGGATGCCACTAATTAAACTATTCGATTCAAAATTTTGAAAGTATATAGATTTCCAATGCAGTTTGTTAGTTGGCATTTTCTGATTGGTCGAATAGGTTGACACTGTGCTCCAACTGAATAACGGTCATGGCCGAAAAATCGATCAAATCAAACGGTGCGTCGCAAGAACGATTCTCACGAATTCTTGACAACCGAAAGCTGTTTAATCAGAATGTTGTCAAGTTAGAGGACGACGCGTGCGAATTCGCCGCTCGAATTGCCGCTAAGAGCTTCACGTTATGTGTAAGCAAGCATTAATTTAAAAAAAGTCGTCGTCAATAAGATATGATACGCACTTACAATCTAATCAAAAATTTAAAAATTTGGCAATTCTACCTAATTCATTTGAACTTTGTTGTTATAGTAATAGCTCAGCTTCGTCATCCGTAACTTCATATTTGAAAATAATTTCAAGTTGGAAATTGAAAGTCAGTCTAGTATTAACTTAATAAGCTGAAAGCAAAAGCGTGGCAATCGCACGTGGGCGTTAGGGGGTTTGGGGGTATGCACCCCTCGAGACTAAAATACCCCACTCCCCGGAAACCAAAATACCACCCCCTAGAAATCAATTTTTGAAATTTTTTTGTTTTTTTCGCAATTTGTTGATGCCAACGGATAGTGCTTGATGAGAAAGGTTGACAAATGATGTTTTTTCGCAATACCACAATTTTTGAGGCCATTTTTTGACCTTTGAAAAATCTGGCAACCCCAGAATTTTGGTGCTGCCCACGTATGATGGTCATGTTGACGTTGATTTGATGGTTTTTTTATTTGATGGTTTCAAGCCGGGTTTAAGTCAAACATACAATTAGTTTATATCATGCTTAATCCGGTTTTAAGTCTGGCTTGACTATACCTAAGGCAGGGTTAGGCGCGCCTTATATTTAAAACCGGGATCACCTTAATTTAACCCGGCCCTAGGTGCATTGTTGGCTATTGAGGCTGTATTCCCACGATTAAACTATCTAAACTTGTCAATCATCATTTTTTTGCGAAAATCCAGATTATAAGTTGAGAAAAAAGTCATTGTTAATTCAAAATCGATTCCTAAAACATGCAGGAGATAAGTAATTCGACGAAAATTTTACATAGCAAAAACTATGAAAAATGTGGAAAAGTATTGCGGCTAAGAGGTGCACAACTGGAAATCAATTTGAAGTTGTGGACTGGTAAAATTAGTTAAAAAAGTCATAAGTTTTCGTGTATTTGTAGCTTATTGAAATTCCACTCTACCATGAGGTTAATCAGTCTTAATTTTAAGTGAATCCACCGACAGTGTGTCACGCCCGACTTTCGCCTCACTAAATATTCACTGTTTATATCTCGAAGTAGCTAATTCGCGTTTGGTTTTTCTAAGTTCGCTTAGCTACAGTGTTTGTGGATGGAATTCTTTTTGAAGATGTCGAGAGAAGTACAACGATAAGTTAACGGTTTATAATTTTATTAAAAAGAAAACCCAAAAAAACTTACAAATTTCGGTAATCCGGTCGTAACAATTAAAATCAAGGATGACGAGCGGACGGGCGAAACAAAACAAGGTTCGGATTGCGTATAGCCTGACGGCTATGCGTCGAAACCGAACAAACGTGAGTACGACTGATCGAGAAACTAGGTCAAAATGGAGAAAATGAGCCCAGACTTTGAGTCGTGCCACTTATATAGGGTATCGGCGCATTTGGCGCCTTTGTGATTAATTATTTTTAGCTATTTTGCGCTCAGCTTTTCACACTTGTTCATTCGATATTTCGATGTTATTACATCTTTTTGCATGCTAATATACACTTGTTTACGGGTTTAACGGGAATTTTCGTTTTATGGTTTGACCTCTTGCGACCTTGCTAAACTCTATATTCAAAGCTCGTTGTTGAGCTATTTTTTGCGTGCGGCCCAATGATTTTCATACTCATTTTCTGATTGGCTTTTTGTGGTTTTCCATCAGTTTCCTTGGCCAATTTTTGGTTTTCTAATTTGTCATTTCTTCCTGTTTCCGGACATTTATTTCGAATCTTGTAAACAAGGTTTTTGACATTTTAGCGATAAAGTTAGTGTGCTTTATCTGTCTGACGTCTGTCTGCTCAGTCTGGTTCCAAAAACCGGTTTTATCTGGTTCTGACCATGCTCTTCGAAAGAACCGCTTTATTCGCCTTCAACTTCGCCCTATTCATACAATTACATGGGCGTGTGTTACTAATTTAATTACTACAGTTTTGGAATAATGCATTATCGTTACGTTAAAATAGTAGCTACGTAAGCATTTTCAAACACTGCGATTCGAATTTCAGCATCGATATATCGAATATCATAATATAAGAAGAAACAGAATATTATAATATTACCTCAAAACATGATATTTACGAAATTTAACATTAAAAGAAAAACATTGCTTAAAACATGTATTTTTATAAATATGCATATTTAACGAATAATATAAACGCTTCGAATCACGGTGTACGTGACAGTCTCCCCTTTAGCTCCAGGCGTCCTCGACTGGAACTTGATTTCGACGACTTCGTGGGAAATATTCGTGTGTTGGTGATTTTTCTGATGGAACCTCTTTTCGTCGTTTCTGTCGCAAAGGTCGTCGTGTTTCATCGATTGATTGTTCATCAATGGTTTCTTATTGGTTCTCCTTGTATTCGTTGTCGTTTGCGTACTTGAAATCGCTTTGTGCGGTCTACATGAATAGTTTGCAATCGTTCGTTTCCAAGATCGATTATAACATTAGGATACTTTACACTTATAATTTTACAGGGACCATTATAAACTTCTTGCAATTTCTTTGGAACTCTTCGTTTTATGGTTTGATTCTCTAGCAAGACTGAATCTCCAGCTTTATTTCCATCGTTTTTGGATTTTTCATCTCTTTTTTGCTTGTAAATTTGTTGGGCGTTTTCTATATTTGTTTTTGAATGACGGATAATGCCTGTGTAAAGTGATTTTTCAGTTCTTCTTCATAAGATTAAAGGTCTAAGAGGTAAAATGGTCGTTGATAGTGTAAAGCAGCATCTATGGGAAGTCTAGGGGTTCTCCCATGCATAAGGAAAAATAGGCTGAAACCTGTGCTTTCATTATCATGAATATTTACTGCAAATACAGCAGACGGGAGATGTTCATCCCAATCTCCTTCTTGATTTCCTAGATACATACGGATACGAGTTATTAGAGTTTGGTTCCCTCTTTACACTTCTCCATTAGCCATAGGTTGATAGGCTGTGGTGAAAACTTGTTGTGTTTTGCAAAATTTGGTAATTTCGTGCATTAGTCCGGCTGTGAGGTCACTGCCACAATCTGATTGAAGTATTTGGGGAGCTCCATGTCGACAGACACTTTTTATGACAAAAAGTTTGGCTATAGTTTCGCTGGTAATATTTTCGGTAACAAAAGCTTCCAAATACTTTGTAAAATAATCGATGAATACAACAATGTACTTATTTCCGTTTTGCGTCAGATTTAATTAAACAGTCGCTGTAGTATGCGCTGGAAGCTTATGAACAATCCATAGACAATTTAGCAGTTGCAAAAATCAAAAATGCAGAAGTTGTTGGATTTGGAGTGAATCGGGGCAACAGTTGTCTAAAGGCCAAAATTCAGCGACGGAAGCTAGGCAGGACAATTAATGTTTGATGTAATACACTAAGGCGAGGCTTTTAATTTAACACGTTTAAACTCAACTCTTCTTCTCTCAGTTCTAAATTTTTTAAAGTTTTATACTTTGTTAGGTGCGCTTTACTTCATCATCAATGCATGCTTGGGTGTGGACTGTTCATAAGTGATCGGCAGCCCAATTCTGTGGGGTTCGATAGGGTGAAGGAGGTTTGCTATTATATTTTCATGGCTTGGAGGGTTGTGGAGGTTTGAGCTTTGCAGCTGTATATATTGTCACGTGCACACGCATTAATAAAACCGGTTTTATTGGGCGAACCCAATAGCCTTTATCAGCGCTGACTCCTCACTTAGCAATTATTACGTGCTAAGCTCGGACCGGTTCCCTTCAGATGTTATGTCTCTTTGTTATATGCGTTAAATATATGTAGTTATAACATGCACATCAGGTATCAATAGATTACTGTAGTAGCATGTCACGTAATTACCTGACACAACCCAGATTTGTTTGTAAATATCAGGCACGTTGCTGTGGGAGGGGGGCTGGAGGGGATCCGACCCCCTAAATTCAGAAAAAACGGAAAAAAACTTTTTATATGTTATTTTGTGCTATTTTTGGATTAGACCCCCAAAATTTGTGTTCATCCTCCCAAAATAGGAGGGCCAGCTACATGCTTGGTAACTATGACAATGCATTGCAGTTTGTCCGGGGCCGTAGGGAGCCGAGTTTCTTAAACAGCAACATTTTCTATCCGATTATTGACAATTTCATTGTAAAAAAGTGTAAAAAACCGGATGAAGCTTTTTATTAATTTTGCTGATAAAAAACCCCGTCTTTTCGAATCCTTTTGATTTATTTGGTCGCCTAACAATTTGTGATTGAAATTTCGCTCAATTTCAAAGGTGGTAGTTTTCCAAATTTTCGAACGTCTTTTACTGAAAGTTTTGATGTGGCGTCTTTAGGTGGATGAATTGTCGTATCTGCGACGATTATAAAAAAGCTTTGGACGCGTGGGCGTCAAAAACTTTGACAACGTTGCAGCGACCGGACATGAGGCCGAATCCCAAAATTGTGCGTCGTTTTACAAAAGCCAACAGTTGCTGTATTACGCGCTGGAATCTTATGAACAATCCATAGACCATTTAGCAGTCACAAAAATCAAAAATGCAGAAGTTATTGGATTTGGAGTGAATCGGGGCAAAAGTTGTCTCAAGGCCGAAATTCAGCGATGGAAGCTACGCGGGACAATTAATGTTCGACGTAATATGCTAAGGCAAGGCTTTTAATTTGACACATTTAAACTCCGCTCTTTTTCTATCACAATGCTAAATTTTACAAAGTTTCATACTTTGCTAGGTGCAGTTTACTTCATCATCAATGCATGCTTGGGTGTGGGACCGTTTGTAGTGATCGGCAGCCCAATTCTGTGGGGGTTCGATAGGATGGAGGAGGTTTGCTATTATATTTTGATGGTTTGGAGGGTTGTGGAGGTTTGAGGTTTGCAGCTGTATATATTGTCACGTGCACACGCATTAATAAAACCGGTGCTATTGGGCGAACCCAATAGTCTTTATCAGCGCTGACTCCTCACTTAGCAATTATTATGTGCTAAGCTCGGACCAGTTCCCTTCAGATGTAATGTCTCTTCATTATATGCATTAAATATGTGTAGTTCTAACCTGCGCATTAGGTGTCAATAGATTACTGTAGTAGCATGTCGCGTATTTACCTGACACAACCCAGATTTGTTTGTAACTATCAGGCACATAACTGTAGGGGGGACTGGAGGAGGTCCGGTCCCCCCAAAATTCAGAAAAAAACCGAAAAAATAATTTTGTGCTGTTTTTGAATTAGACCCCCCAAATTTGGTGTTTGTCCCCCAAAAAAGGAGGGCCAGCTACGTGCCTGGTAACTATGACAATGCATTGCAGTTTGTCCGGGGCCGTAGGAGCCGAGTTTGTTAAACAGGAACGTTTACTATCCGATTATTGACAATTTCATTGTAAAAAAGTGTAAAAAACCGGATGAAGCTTTTTATTAATTTTGCTGATGAAAAAACCCGTTTTTTTCGAATTCTTTGATTTATTTGGTCGCCTAATAATTCGGGATTAAAATTTCGCTCAGTTTCAAAGGTGGTAGTTTTCAAAATTTTTGAACGTCTTTTACTGAAAGTTTCGATGTGGCGTCTTTAGTTGGATGAATTGTCGTATCAGCTGATGATTATTTAAAAAAACTTTGGACACGCGGGTGCAGAGGCCGGACATGAGGCCGAATCCGTAGCTGTGGGTCGTTTTACGAACGCCGACAGTCGCTCTATTACGCGCTGGAATCTTATGGACAATCCATAGACAATTTAGCAGGCGCAAAAATCAAAAATGCAGAAGTTGTTGGATTTGGAGCGAATCGGGGCAACAGTTGTCTAAAGGCCGAAATTCAGCAATGGAAGCTATGCAGGACAATCAATGTTCGACGTAATACGCTAAGGTGAGGCTTTCAATTTAACACATTTAAATTCCACTCTTTTTCTATTACAGTTCTAAATTTTCCAAAGTTTTATACTTTGCTAGGTGCGGTTTACTTCATCATCAATGCATGCTTGGGTGTGGGACTGTTCGTATTGATCGGCAGCCCAATTCTGTGGGGGTTCAATAGGATGGAGGAGGTTTGCTATTATATTTTGATGGTTTGGAGGGTTGTGGAGGTTTGAGGTTTGCAGCTGTATATATTGTTGCGTGCACACACATTAATGAAACCGGTGCGATTGGGCGAAACCAATAGCCTTTATCAGCACTGACTCCTTACTTAGCAATTATTATGTGCTAAGCTCGGAACAGTTCCCTTCAGATGTTATGTCTCTTCATTATATGCGTTAAATATTTGTACTTCTAGCCTGCGCATTAGGTGTCAATAGATTACTGTGGTAGCATGTCGCGTATTTACCTGACACAACCCAGATTTGATCGTAACTATCAGGCACGTAACTGTAGGGGAGACTGGAGGGGTCCGGTCCCCCAAAATTCAGAAAAAAACCGGAAAAATAAAACTTTTTATACGTTATTTTGTGCTATTTTTGAATTAGACCCCCCAAAATTGGTGTTTGTCCCCCCAAAATAGAAGGGCCAGCTACGTGCCTGGTAACTATGACAATGCATCGCAGTTTTTCCGGGGCCGTAGGAGCCGAGTTTGTTAAACAGGAACGTTTACTATCCGATTATTGACAATTTAATTGTAAAAAAGTGCAAAAAACCGGATGAAGCTTTTTATTAATTTTGCTGATAAAAAAACCCCGTTTTTTAATCCTTTGATTTATTTGGTCGCCTAGCAATTCGGGATTGAAATTTCGCTCAGTTTCAAAGGTGGTAGTTTTCCAAATTTTTGAACGTCTTTTACTGAAAGTTTTGACGTGGCGTTTTAGGCGGATGAATTGTCGTTTCAGCGACGATTATAAAAAACTTTGGACGCGTGGGCGTCGAAGACTTTGACAACGTTGCAGCGGCCGGACATGAGGCCGAATCCCGAAGCTGTGCATTGCTTTACGAACGCCGACAGTCGCTGTATTACGCGCTGGAATCTTATGGACAATCCATAGACAATTTAGCAGTCGTTAAAATCAAAAATGCATAAGTTGTTGTTTTTGGAGCGAATCGGGGCAACAGTTGTCTAAAGGCCGAAATTCAGCGACGGAAGCTACGCAGGACAATTAATGTTCGACGTAATACGCTAAGGCGAAGCTTTTAATTTAACACGTTAAAACTCCACTCTTTTTCTCACACTTCTAAATTTTCCAAAGTTGTATACTTTGCTAGATGCGATTTACTTCATCATCAATGCATGCTTGAGTGTGAGACTGTTCGTAAGTGATTGGCAGCCCAATTCTGTGGGTTTTGATAGGGTGGAGGGGGTTTGCTATTATATTTTGATGGTTTGGAGGGTTGTAGAGGTTTGAGGTTTGCTGAAGAGGTTTGGAGGTTAGCCGAATTTTCGTGGTTTTGACTATAGATGCATAGCATCACTGATCTGGAAGGGTCATCCGATCGGAGAGGGTCGTAACTTGAGCTTCTTTGGGCTAAATTGACCTCGGAAACTGGTGCAACTGCTAAAACAGCGTTGAGGCTAAGTTATTCCACAGTTTCTACCCAATTTCAAGCACTTATAAAGAAAATAACGCTTCTCTCCCATTTTTTGGCCTTAATTTTCTTATTTCTCCATAAAATCTCTAATTTTTATATTCTGGTGATCTAGACTCTTTTACCCCTACATACATGCATGTATGGTACAGACGTTCACGCCTATGCGTTTGTGGGTGTACCTGGATCCTAAGAATTTGAAAGACACATAAATAGATGCTTTCAAAAATCTTTTCGCTTTTTTTGCGATTTCTCGATGTCATGGATTGAAACTGATGAGAAGCGATGAAGAATAGAGTTTTAAACACTAATATCGGACCATTAGGAATTCTTGGACACCCCTGCACCCTAAGAGTATACGGTTGAAGATGGTAAAAAAATTGGAAAATAATAGACGAAAGAGAAAACTACAGGTCCGACTCGAACCGGTTTATTGTAAGGCCCATTTCACCCGAAAGACAAAGGTTCCAAAAATCATTGTACTTTCTGCACGTAGTATAATTTATTGTCTGATCAAACAACGGTTTTGCGAGTTTATGAAAAGAAAGATATGTGACATCTAAATTTGAAAGTGTTCGTTTTGCTAACATTTTCTTGAAAATAAGATGCAGGTTATTGTTTAATGACAGTGGCGGATCTTTGATTTTCGTAAGAGGTTGGTACTCCAACTTTTCCAAAACTGTCAAAAATCGGTACAAAAATTTGCCCTTCACGTGCGAAATACCATTTTCCGGCACTTTGCGTTGTCGCTATGAATTTTTTTAATTTTTGAAAATTTTGAGAGGAGAAAATCCTTTAATTTCCTTCAGATGAGCGGAAATCCATCGCGAAGCGCCGGAAAATTTGTGACATTATAGCGAAAAGATGTGTAAAAGGTTTGAATTATTACTCGATGTTCTGTATTTGTGATGATTGACACATGGTGTAAAAAAGTTTCAAGGCATTATGCTTGAAAACTGTAGAAAATTATACTGTGCCGCTATCTGCTCTTGAGATCGTTTTAAAACCTATTTCCTGAGCAAAAATATGGGTTTCAGGCAGCCAAGAAACAAAAAACGTCATTAATTGGTATTTACCGGGCCGCTGGAAAAATTTGAGAAATTAAAATCATTGACAGCCACGGATGTTTTTAGCGCCACCCCTATTTGCGCTGCTGATAAGGGCCAGAAAGGAGCATTTGTGCATGAGGTCTCTCATTTTTGCACCAAAAATATGCTACTATTAGGAGGAAGGTAAAAATAATGCTGTCTTTTAGCTTTTCTCGGCGAGCTATACACCATGGGGAAGAAATTTTTCAAAAAAACATTGTTTGACGTCTTTCAATTAATACAAAAAATCTAGTTAAAATTGTCAACACGACTGATTTCTCATGATACAGTCTGCATGACTCTGATCAATTGATTAATCTGTCTTTGTCCACGAATTTGGAGTTCATCTTATAAGCTATAAGTTGAAACATTGCTAGACTCTGTTTTCACGTTCTCTTAATCGCAGCGTGAGGTTTTGACGTTTCCTTTGGGTAATACATGCAAAAAATAGAGAAATGTAACTTCGGCTACCAGGATATGGACAATACCGCAAATTAGGATGCGATTTATCACATTCAGGTAATATACACCCAAAGCTTTCCTTTTCTCGAAGCTTAAATGATCTGATACAAAGACAGTGCTAACATTCTGGCTAAGCTATGCATTTTAACTAACATTCTAAGCTATACAAATAATACATTTTGAACACTTTCAGCAAAATTTTTTGAAATTTTCCGAAAGAACGCTTTTAAAATACTCAAACTCTTATCTTTGTCCGAAAAAGCCTTTGCGCATGGCGCTAATGCCAGAAATTATTCGTTAGCGTAGTACCGGTTTCCATTGCTCAAGCGCTAAAAAAAATTCATGTTGACAGCCAAAAATCATTGCAAATTACATGTCCACTCTTTATGTCGCCAACTATATTGGCTCAAGGGGGCGCTCCCCGCCTCCTTTAAATCTGTCTGTGGTTACTGGCATCGTTTTTCCCTTGGCTACTCGCGTAATGAAGTTAAAGTAATTAACCTCACATTTTTCTCGTACCGACTAAAACATCCACTAAGCGATTTATTTTAAGGTTATGCGATTAGGGTTGACGCAGAAATTATCGATTATGTTCGAAAAACGTCAGATTTGTTCAGCATTTCATCTGTTTCTGATCTTGACCTTTCATAGATAAAGTTGGTGTGTCGTAAACTTTTTCGAAGACCCGCAAACTGAGCAGTTTGGGAAGTCAGCCAAAAGGTATTTTCCACCTAAAATGTCTTCAAAAATTGGCATAAATGCTAACCGGCGTAAAACCAATCTGCACTTTATTGAAGTTAAGTCACATTTGTAGAAATTGTCGATTTTTATTTACTTTTAGCCTTAATTTTGTCTTATTTTCCCCAGAAAATATAATTTTTTCTTTCCGGGCTTCTAAAAAAAGATTTCACACCCCATTTGCATGTCTGACCATGATTGGACATGCCTTTAGAGATTTAGAGGCTTGAGAAATTTAGACGCCGAAAATCCGTGGCTGCCTGATCGATTATACGGCATAACTAAGGTTATGGGGGAGGAGTTGATATAGTTTTCTCCCCCACAATATTTTTCGCACCTCAGAAATTTTTCAACCAATCCCCACCTAAATTCGTAGTTCTTAAAATTTTTGAAAAATTTTCTGAAAATTCGCAGAAAAGATTATTTTTAAGCGTTTCTAGCCATCCATTTGCGCAAAAGTGTCAAATTTTCTGCGCTTCGCGCCATACACTCATGTTTTGACCATGTTTAATTCAATTTGTTAGATTTTTTGCATTTTTGTTCGAAATTTTTCATGTTTTGATGATCTAGAAAGATTGAGCATCGTCACAAATGCCGAAAAACGATTTTTTTGACGCGTACTAACGACCTTTAGGCCCAAAAAGGCACTTTAAATGTTCACCCCCCAGAATTCCCATACTGTGCATGTCTGTCAACAATGTATTGGAAATACAATTTTTTGCGTAAGATCCGTCAAGTAAATTATGCCGTGATTTCATTGGAGTATTTCTCGCGCTTTTTAAGAATTTTAGACACGGAATTTTTAGGCTATTTCAGGACAATACATCGTATAGCTCACTTTCAAAACCGGGCTGATTTCAATACCGGTTTGCTATATCTGTGAAGCCTGTACAATGTAGATGTCTGTAACGGTCCAAAAAATTTCTGGCGTCCAAAAATTGTCTTCCTACTAAACGACAGAATATGTTTTATAGTCACTTTAAAAAATTTGAAGATTTCATCTTTTCTTGAAGTTTTCTTTTACATATATACGTGCTTAGGTATCACATTGATAAATACGCAACAATGAAGCAGAGAATAAGATAAAAATCAAACTTAAGAGTAATAATCTATTTTCAGTCAAGTCGTATTGGCATGGGAACATCGCAATCCAACCTTGGGGCCGTTTGAAATAGTAGGCCAATCCTTTTTGCGCCGGATTGCCCAATACGAAGATGAATATTTAACTCGAAAGATTGCTGCAATCAAGTCGCAAAAAACAGGGTCTGAATATCGAGGCATCCGCATGTGAGCCATTTTTCATTAATTTTCCGTCTCAAATTTCACTGACTTTTAATAAAATTCATTCTCCAATTCAGGGACGGCTGATTTGATTGCTGTTGTCTTTACTTTACGTGAATAAAGGATAAAAGCCTATAATAAAATCTAAAGTGTTATAGAAAATGTATATACTTCTAGTATTTTCTTGAAGTTTTGAAGAAACTTCAAGTGCAAAATATAGGTACTCGTAGCAGACCTATCAATTCCAATTAATTAAATGCCTTAAAACTTTTGTAATTTCAAATCTGAATATCAAAGCAGGTAGAAAAATCATCAACTCCAAGGCATTCGCGTCTCCTTTCTGGCTTCAGATTGAAATTTTTTTAATCGTCTCGTGTTATCAACCTATTGCAGAATAACCCGAGGGAAATTCGAGGATGGAACGAGTTTATTTATACCCTTGGCTCGATATGAGTGTCGCAAATTTGTTATGCCACTTTGCCCTTAATTTGCTAATTTGCTTATTGATTGTACATCATGATATTATATCAGATGAGAGTATAAGCCCTCTTGTGTATTTGTATATTATTTTTTCTTTCAGAATATATATTCTTGTTCTGTAAACTTCGTAAATAATGTCACGTTTATCGGACCATATTCGACATTGCACTTTATTTGAATATGACTTGGGCCACAGTGCTGCGCAGGCGACTGAAAATATTCACAAAGCATATGGAGAAGAAACTGCTTCAAAGCGTACCATTGAACGATGGTTTGAAAGATTCCGATCTGGAAACAATAGACTTGAAGATTTACCCCACAAAAGAAGGCCAAGGGTAATTTCTGCACAAGAAATTCAGGACCTGTTGCATACTGATAAATGGATCACTACCCGAGAAATTGCTGAGCACTTGGACACTGTTCACAGTACAATTGAAAGACAACTGCATGAAATGGGCATGGTTAGTAAACTTGGTGCATGGGTACCCCATAAGCTTACTGACCAACATTAAGCGCAGCGAGTGACCATCTGCAGTTCCTTATTGATTCGCCAAAACCATGAGCCGTTTCTTGACTGCATTGTAACCGGTGATGAAAAGTGGACCCTCTACGTCAATATGACGCGGAAGCGACAATGGGTGCTAAAAGGGAAAAAAGCTGAGGCAATTTCAAAGCCAGATTTGCATGCCAAAAAAGTGATGTTGTGTGTATGGTGGAACATGAATGGAATTTTGTACTACGAATTGCTGCCACCGAATGTTACTGTTACAGGTGACTTGTACGCCACTCAGCTTGACCAGGTGCATGATGCCATCTTACGAAAACAACCCATTTTGGAAACACGAAAAGGAGTTATTCTTTTGCATGATAACGCACGACCACATATTGCAAAAATTGTCCAGGAGAAAATTATGGAGCTTAAATGGGAAGTGTTACCCCATCCTCTATACTCACCTGATTTGGCCCCTTCCGATTATCATCTGTTTCGATCATTGCACAATCACATTGCTGAAAAAACTTTTGCCGATGAACATGAAATCCAGCAAGGATTGAAAAACTTTTTTCTTCTAAGTCTGGCTCTTTTTACAGAAGCGGTATTTTGAGCCTGCCCCAAAGATGGAGGCAGGTTGTGGATAATAATGGATTGTATATTGATGATTGAATCACTGTATCGTACAGTAAAATTGTAAATAAATAAAAGTGCATGTTTTGCGACACTCATATCGAGCCAACCCAATAATTGAAGATGGAAAATTGATTTCCTAAATCTTTGGGAAACATTAAAACAACTCCTTATTATCAATTATTGGTCTTTTATGACTCCGTTTCAGTCTTTTGATATGTTCACTGCTCAGACATGCAATTGGGTATTTGGGGGTCCAGAACTCTTTCACCAATTGGAAATATGTTAAATTTTCCTCACACCAGGAGGCAAAATGATGTCAAAAAATTAATTAAAATTGAAATTAATCTTCAAAACGCTACTTTAGCATTTACATTAGATTTGAGACCATTTTGGCACCATAAAACCCACTAATCGATCTCACAGAGCTACCGTGCGCATCTATTTACGTGATGTCCAGTGTCTGCTTCTCAAATCAAAACCTTATAAGCATGTTTTGTATTCTAACCTAAGCCTTCGCCAAAATTTACCATGCGATCTTCATTTAAATCTAATCTGAATTCAGCTACAAACACCTTCGTGCGACTCACCTTAAAAATTTACCAAGTTTTACAACTTCATCCGATTTAGATCACATGGGAGACGGCTAAGCACATACATGTTACGGCTAAAAATTGGGTGGGGGTTCCAGTCATTTTGAGCTGGGGGATAGATGATCCTTAATTTTTGACCAAAAAACACGTCAAAATTGTCAAAAACTTTTATTTTTTCAGAAATTTGGGGTCGAAAATTCTCTGGCTTTGGAGGGATGGGGGGACGGCTGAATTTGGGTGAGGGGGTCCCTCCATCCTCCCCGCTACATGTATGGCTAAGCGTAATGAAGCTGTGAATTTTAGAGCTACTGGACGGTCTGATGTCATGGATTACGGAAGAAGCAATGTTTTCGAATTATCTGATTTCAAGTCACTGGACCGTACGCCGGTAATTTTTAACACTATGCATTCTGTAGCACAAGTTTTCAGAGGAATTATGGCTCTAACGGCGCAAGAAAGGCCCGCAATAATCGTAAAATGAGAGTTGATCGCTAAGAGTCTTCGGCCATTTTTCGGAACTTTTTTCCTTTTTTTCCTCTTTTTTCTTAACGTTAGGATACTTTACTCTTATAATTTTATAGGGACCATTATAAACTTGTTGCAATTTCTTTGGAACTCTTCGTTTCATAGTTTCATTTTCTAGCAAGACTGAATCTCCAGCTTTATATTCAACGTTTTTGGATTTTTCATCTCTTTTTTGCTTGTAAATTTGTTGGACATTTTCTCTTTGTTTTTGGATGACGGTTAATGCTTTTGTAAAGTGATTTTTCACTTCTTCTTCATAAGATTCTAGGTCTAAGAGGTAAAATGGTCGTTGATAGTGTAGAGCAGCATCTATGGGAAGTCTAGGGGTTCTCCCATGCATAAGGAAAAGTAAGCTGAACCCTATGCCTTCATTATCATGAATATTTACTGCAAATACAGCATACGGGAGATGTTCAGCCCAATCTCCTTCTTGATTTCCTAAATACATACGGATACGAGTGATTAGAGTTTGGTTCCCTCTTTCCACTTCTCCATTAGCCATAAGGTGATAGGCTGTGGTGAAAACTTGTTGTGTTTTGCACAAATTGGTAATTTTGTGCATTAGTTCGGCTGTGAAGTCACTGCCACGATCTGATTGAAGTATTTAAGAGCTCCATGTCGACAGACACTTTTTGTGACAAAAAGTTTGGCTATAGTTTCACTGGTAATATTTTCGGTAACAAAAACTTCCAAATACTTTGTAAAATAATCGTTGAATACAACAATGTACTTATTTCCGTTTTGCGTCAGATTTTATGGGCTTACGCAATCAACAGCAAGGCGTTCAAACCATACATATGCAGCAAGAAAATTCTGGGGGTGCAAGATTTCTTTGAAGGTAAAAAATGGTCTCTAAAATTATGATATGACGATAAAAACACCATTTTTCGACGTTTCTCATCAATCACTAACCATTGGCATCAAAAAATTGCGAAAAAAACGAAAAAAATTTTCAAAAATCGAATTCTGGGGGGTATTTTGATTTCTGGGGGGGTGTTTTGTTTCTGGGAGGGGTGCATACCCCCCAAATCCCCCACGCCCAGGTGTGGTTCAAACTGTTCCGTTGCTGAAATGGGTTGAATATCTGCGGCTATTCTTAAGCGAGCAGGTTCGTACTTTTGACAAAATATGCATGATTGGCAATAATTCGCGATTTCGGTTGCCATGTTTTTCCAAAAATAACGTTTATCAATGAGTTTTATCGTCTTTCTGGCTCCGAAATGGCCAGCGAGTTGATCGTCGTGATATGCATGTATTATAAGATTCTGTAAAATTTTTGGTACAACAATTCGCTTTATTTTTTTCATCTTGTTTATAAAAAACGTGATTATCAATCAGATAACCGTCTTCAAGTTTTTTCCGCCAAAATATTTTTTAAGATCTTCACCTGCTTTCTGTAGGTTTGTGATGTCTATTTTTTCATTCTCATTCAGTTCTGCATTGTTTGGTTCCCTCCAATTGTATTTATTTCAAATATGGTTTCTTCGATTTCATCTGCTTTGTCATTCTTAGTTTTAAAGTGATTTTCGTCGATATCGAAAAATTTTATTTCTTTCTGATTGGATAGACGTAAGAGTAAGTCTGCATTTTGATTAGTAATTCCTTTGCGTGGTACCACTGAAATTTTTACACCGGAAATAGCTAATCCCCAGCATACTATTCTTGCTGACGGATTAAATTTCTCTAGGATTCCTTTTACAGCTGTATGATCGGTTTCTACTTTTACTTCATGCTGGTATAGGTACGGTCTAAAATATTTAATGAATTCTACTACAGCAAGAGTTTCTAATTCGCCAACTGAGAAATTTTTCTCGGCATGTTTTAAACTTCTATTGCATAGGCAATAGGGTGTTCGCAGTTGTTTTCGTTAAGTTGAGATAAAACTGCACCTATCCCATTGTGTGATGCATCTGTCTGTAGGATAAAAGGCACTTTAAATTTTGCATGAGCAAGAATAGGGGCTTCTAAAAGTTTTTGTTCTAAGTTTTGAAACGCGTTTTCTTACTCTTGCTTCCATGTAAATGTATATCTTTTTCTAAGAAGTTTATTTAGTGGTTCTGCTGTTTTTGAGCAATTTTCAATTTTCAATTTTCAATTTTCAATTTTCAAGCAACAAGCAATTTTTACTTTCGGTAATACGAAATGATACCTAGAAAAGACTTGATCTCCTTTTTCATTTGTTGGTCTTTGCATGTTCTGCACAGCCTCAATTTTCATAGGATCCGGGGATATCCCTTCTTGGGATATAATGTGGCCTAAATATAGCGTTTTGGGATGTGAAAATTTGCATTTTGACAGTTTTAACTTAATATTGGCTTTGCTTAGTCTTTTTAGAAGTATATCCAGGTGGTGTATCATTTCTTTATGCGCTGGTGCGAAAATCAAGATGTCATCAAGATAAACGAGGCAGATGTTCCATTGGAGGCCGGAAAGTATGATGTCCATTAGGCGGGAAAAGAGGCAGGGGCGTTACAAAGCCCAAAAAGGTAAATAGTTAAAATTCGAATAATCCTATGGGTGTATTAAAAGCGGTCTTTTCTTTATCTTCTTCTCTTATGGGTATGGAATAGTAGGCATTGGATTGATCTAGGTGGTAAAATATTTCATTCCATTTAAGGTGTCCAGGATATCATCTATTCTAGGAAGGGGTACATGTTCTTTTTGGCTATTTTGTTTATTCCCGAAAATCAATGCACATCCTATGTTTTCCATCCTTTTTTCGAACTAAAACTATATTAGTTGACCAGGGTGATATAAGAGGACGAATTATACCTTTGTTTTCCAAGCTTTGCACTTCATTTATTTTGATTTCTTTTTCAGCCGGACTTGTGCGATAGGGGTGTTTCTGTATAGGCATGTTACCTTCAGCTTCTATTATGTGCTTGGTTAGGTCAGTTCTTCCTGTATCCATTTCATCCCTGGCATAGAGGTCGGGATATTTTGTCAGGACCTTAATTATTGCTTGCTTTTGGATGTTAGTTAACAACAAAGATACATCTGCATTTTGTTCGATCCGAGTCTCAACCTTATTTATTTCGCATTTGTTTTTCCTTGCTTGTCCTGTCAGGTTTTTATTGCTCTCCAGGGTGCCATTTTCCCTTCTATTTCGCCATTTATTGGATTATTTTTGTTATGTAGATTAATTGTGCCAAGATGCGTGCTTTTATGCATTTGAACTTTGTATGAATTCGGGTTCATTATTTGCACAGGAATCTGGTTACTATCATTTATGAAACAAATTGAGTGCACCAAAAGTACATTTTCCTTGATGTCTTGGGTGGTCGGGTTAAAGAAAATCTCATCATCTGGGGCCAATTCATATGCTTTTCTAAGTTCCGATTCGTTTTCACAAAACATATCGACTTGGAAAAATCCTTCCAAGTCCAAAATTTTCCCAGTACTCTTTCCAAGTCTCCGAATCCCCATTTGTTTGATTTTTCCAAGTACTTGGAATTCCAAGTCCTTGGAAAAAGTACTTGGAGAAACGAAAACAAGGTTGTAGACGTAAATAACAGGTAATAAAATTAATGAGCGAGTGCACATTATGTATGCAGTATGCACTGGCACATAATTCAGTTGTTTTTCTCACTTGTGAAAAAATGAGCTCAAAGTATACCGCTAGAAATAATGAATGGATTTGAGAACGTGCAATTTTTCTAAAAGCGATTGAAGAGTGCAAAGATGTGCTTTTGGGGGCGTTTAGTCCCAAGCTAACAAATAAGACAAGGAAGCAGCTTGGAAAAAGTGCAAGATGAAACGTTGTCGCAGGGAATTTCCAAATATTCGGAAAAACATTGGACAAAGATTCGCGACGAATGCTGGCAGGATTTACGAAAGAATATCATGAAGAAATTTGACGCGAATCCAAGCAAACTGGAGCGTCAGGAGAAGAATATATAGAGGTTTGTAAATCAGCAAAATACTTTATTTTCTCGATTCCCGTAAATTATGCAAAACGAAGTATATGTAATTGTTGCGTTAACTCAAATTTTTCATGGCTTCTGAAAAGTTAAGGGGTGTGGTTGCCATCGTATGGTATTTAGTTCCCATGTATTTTTACTAAAATTTATTATAGTGGTACTCGTAGCACAGTGACCAAGAATATGCCGACGAGATAAGACATTCTAATTAAATATTTGGCTCCCTGCTTGATTACTGTCAACATCAAATCTACCTTTATCTTATACAGAATATGACCGCAAAATCGATTAACGAATCTATCTTACAGAACGCTCTACCGTAATTAATGAGTAAATGTAAGAATCAATGGAGTCAATTATGTACATTAAGATGCAAAATTATATTCATAAGCATTAGAGGTAATTTTCCGTAAAAATGAAGATACACATACTGAATAGCATTGTTTTGAATTTCTGGCTGATTGTAACTCAAAATTTCAATCAGCTTCGTAAGCGCACCTGCATAATTATGTACCGTAAAGCAACTAAAAAATAATCATTTGGAAATAAACGTCAAAAAATTGTCGTTTTTGTAGACAAGGTCCTGCTTTCTTATTGCCCTACATAATTTCTTTCTTCACTAGATTTCCTCCTGCCTTCCAAACAAGCATAGGGCAATTCAAGTTAATAATAATTTTCAATTAAGTCCATTTTGTTTCGCATCATATGCTATAAATACAGGAAATCAAGCAGTAAATCATGCTTCTAGACATGTATCCGCCTTAACTTCACAAATTTTCCAGGACTTCGCGCCAGATTTTTGTTAAAGTCACTGAAATTTAATGATTTTTTCGCACAAAATTGTCTAAAATTTTAATTTTTTAGAAAAAAATGTTGCATTTAAAGTGATTTTATATAAAAATTAATTATTAAATCATATATTTTGTTGAAGTAAATAAGAAAAATTATATAAATATAAACAAATAGAACATTTTTTATTTGCCCCAAATCAATTTAAGCCATTTGCTTCAGGCCGACTTGCTAGTGCTGTCGATCATCGGCAAGGATTCTGCGGCGGTTCTTGCAGGTATAGGCTCAGCTGAAAGCGGCGAACAAGAGCTTGAGTGCCAATGTTTTGCAAACGACGGCAAGCTTACTGAGCAAGAAGAGCTTATTACAGAATCAAAAGCGACAGAAAGCATTCTTCAGGGTTCTAAGATGGGCGCTGCTAAAAGATTGTCAGTGACCGACAATGACAACATTAAGAGTTTGAAGAAAGTGCTTTTTGTTGAGCAGCTTAGGACTGAACGCTTGCGGCAGGAGGAAATCAGGCAAAACATTAAAACATTGCAAGCTCGAAAAGAAGGACATCACTGCTGCTGATTACTTAGAACGTAAATATGTACATGACCGCCAACAGGCCAGTGACTCTTGCGAAAGTACTTTTCACTCTTCTAACAATTTCGCGTAAATTTTGAACGATTATGCCTTAAGAGTGTTTAGCATAAACTGTAAACGTTTTCTGGCTTCATGGCTGCAATTCGTGTCCAATAAATTCTTCCAAATCTTTGTTGTAATCCAGTGCAACGTTTTCCATATATTCTTCTAATTCTGTATCGTTTTCTTTCACGCCAAGCGAAAAGCTGCGTATCGCAAAACAGGCTTTTATGATGTTGCTTGTAAAAGTCACGCTTCTTACACGAATTCTTCTTTGAGACATTGCTAACGATTTTTCAGCACGCCAAACGAGCATATTCAATTATACGACTAGTGAGTGCATGAGCGCTAAAAGATAGTGAAACAGTGCCCAGTTTGTATAAAGTGATCGTGCCTTAAAATATAAGCCAGGGTTAAGTCTGACTTGCTGAGCCTGGCTTAAACCAATATCTGTAAAAGTCAGGATTAAGCCAGACTTAAGTTTGGGTTAATCCAGGCCTAAGTTCTGGCTTAAGTCATGCTCATATTTTTCATCAACAACTTGAAATTAAGTCAGGCTTCCGCTTAGCTCAAGCTCACTTTAGGCCTGGCTTAAGTCTTGATCGTTAACTTGAACTTTAATAACTTTAATAACTTCAATAACTTCAATAACTTTAACTTATACTTTAACATAAATACGCCACTGTTTTTTTTCGGGAGACAAAATAAAGATACAGTAATCAAATTTTAGATATGAATGTGAACAATTTTTATTGACTTTATTTTGCATGTGTAAGAACAAGAAGGTATAAGTTAGTTGTATATAAAGTTTTACTTGAAGCTATGGATCGGCTAAAAAAGGTGGCGGGGAAATTGTTCAAAAGGTCCCTACGAAGCCCAATGGAAAACATTCAGTCATTATTACATACTTGAAAAACGCTACATCTATTTCAAGCAGCTGCGTTTTGCATCGAACAAGCCAGTCAAAGCCGGGTAAATCGAATCCCCCAGCAATACAGCATTTGTAAAACGACGATAGTTATCGGTTTCAAATTTCCTAAGCAGGCTGCTCTTCCTAGCACTCTTGCGTCACTTACAGATCCAGGCCAATGTATTTCATGTTAGCATCGCATACAGACAAGACGTTTATGCTATGATTGCCGTGTCTATCAACAAAGTGACGCTCATTCTCTTCCGGTGCTGCACTCAATTAGCATCTCGTCAATAGCCCTACAACAAAGGGGCATTCGAATATTTTTTCATGTTGTAAAAATCACGACTCCCTTTCAATCTTCATCAGTGTGCGGCAATGCAATCCACTGTGAAACAGGAATGTGTACGAAATCATGTAACGTGTCGCAGACTGTAGATTTCGACAATCCTAAAACCATGCATTCAAAGCAAAACGCAACGCCCTTCATTTTTTTATGTTTTAGAGGCGTAGACAGGATTGAGGTTTGGAGGGGGACGGGGGCTGGCAGCAATTACATAAAATGTCTTCCAGAAACAATAAAGAATAGGTCTAAAAAGTCGTCATTCATGCAAATAGGTTCACGTGACGTAACAAAATTTAGAAATTTTAAGAATTCTGTGCGAAAAACTGATTAATCTTCTTTGACAAACGAAAATTTGGCGCGGAAACGTCAAAATTCGTGAAATTTTATGCTGAAGGGCATTTAAAAAGCTTGACTAGAGTCATATACAATTCCATTGGGGCATTTGATACAAGCGTCAAAATTTTTTATAATTTTATGTTTAAAAGTAAAAGAAAATAGCAATGATTGGGCGCGAAAAGCTGGTGTCGCACCTTAAAGTGTCCGTGCCTTTAAGTGTCGGCCGGACACTTTACGGTACCTTAAAGCGTCCGGCTGGACACTTTGAGGTATTTTAAGGTGTCCAGCTCTGCCTTAAAGTGTCCGGGTTACACTGAGTATACGTATGCATATATGCCCATGCATATCACTCGCTCTACAATTAGGTAAATAGGCATGTACATATATGTATGTGTACCTTGTACAATGTATTGAGGTACATAAATACAAGCAAGTACATACATTACGAAGAATTCGTGAATGTTTAAATACATTTTTCTCGTTTTTAGGCACGGTATTGTGGCCCGGACACTTAAAGGTACCTTAAACTGTCCGGCCGGACTTTTACAGGTGTGACACTGGAAAATTCTGACAGTTATGTCTTTTGAGTCCAATGGGTGGCACATACTATTGCACTATAAAAGCCAAAACACCTGAAAAAATTTTGAGTGCCTGTGCCCCTTAGCTACGCCTTTGCCCTGCTTTGTTTATATTTTTCGAAAAGAACGTGTTGAGATTTGCGCGAAAAAAGCTCTCAGCATCTAGGAAGCAATTTTTATTTAATCATTTTGTAAGCCATCATATCTTTGCGTTTTCATGCAATTTCGTCGTTTTCAAACTATTGTAGAATTTTTCACGTATATTGTAAACAATCGATCTTGAAAACCGATCTCTTCGTTTCATTTTTGCGCACAAACTTTGTAGCTTACCGTGGGTATCAGTAACAACGTAATAAAAAGCATTGCTAGCTAAGCATTGTAAGGCCGATAAGAATCTTTTGATCTACAGAAGAATAATATTTCGTCGACCACTAAATTTGAAGAAAGGCCCGATTTTTTCAGTGAAAAGTCGAACTTGTTGAGGTGTAAAACGACACTGTTCTTTAAACGGAATTCGAGCCAAATAAAAATAAATTCTATTTTTGATACACGCGAATATGACTAACTTCATCTTCCGAACTTGTACAATTGCTTATCATCGCTAGAGCACACTGCACGCGACCTTGGAAAACAATTTCCAACCCACTAAATGACTTGGAAAAAAGTGTGACCTTTCCAAGTCCATTTTCCAAGACTTGGTTTCCAAGTCCTGCAAACGGACAGACACTTGGAAATAATAGGTTCCACAGGGAGAAAGTTCTGGGATTCCTAAGTCTTGGAACTTGGAAACAAAACTTGGCGGACGAACTGAAATTCTTGGAAAAACTCGGTTTTCCAAGACCTGGGACTTGGAACTTGGAATTCCAAGAGCTAACGAATTGGTCCTTGACTTGGAACACAACAAGGCATATTTTTGTGGTTAAAAGCCGTCCTAATCGTGTGTGTGTTTTGCTTGTTGGACTAATGAGCTAGGGAACTTGAATAGCAGGCATCACATGGCCGAATACTAATGGGCATTTGGCCTTGAAGGAACCTACTCCCATAACCACAAACACTGTTACCGCTCGAAGTACCACATACCAGTCAACTTGCCCTCGCCGAATTGTATCACAAAGAATTTTGCCGTAAACAAGCCCTTTCCTCCCGCATAGAGAAGAAGGCTCAGACTGACCATTTGAACAAACAAAATCATCAAATGCTTAAGCCAAAAAATAACTTGGGTTAAGCATTGATGATTTGTTTAGGGTTGGTGAGTTGGTTTGCTAAAAACGAGTTTCGTTAATATATGTTTTTTTTCTTCAGTGAGACACTGAAGCATTTAACACCTCACTTATTTCGTGCAGACAAACATTGACGTTTCAGATCTTTATTCGAAAGCTTCTATAGCTATGATCACGGCTGAATCCGATCCTGGGGGGCACGCCGCCAGTTCTGACCGGAGCGACTCGAGCAAATAAATTAGCGACCCGAGCGCTCACTTAAGTAAACAGAAGTGCGCAATTAATTATGCCGGGCTTTATCTCGTCGGGCTTACCTCGTCGGTCGACCAATTATGCGTCTGGTATTTACAGTAATACGCCCGACTAGGGAAGCATTTTTTTAACACAATTTTTCTACAGAGCGAAAATCATATTTTAAAGTTCAGTTTTCCGAGTTCAACGTGGAAAATGGAGCAAGAAAATATGTAATATTACAACATTTCATTCACTCTGGAAAAAGTTGACTGATTTTTAAATGTGAGAGCACTAATATATAGGTACAGTTTTATAAGTAGCGTTCAATTTTTTGGCATGGGCACATATTTTGAATTTTTATTTTGAATTTTTTCGCATGTTGTTTTATAAGTATTCCAGAAAAGATACGGCGACTTATGAAGGGTTTCTGGGTCGAATGGATCTGGCGCAGCAAGTTTGATTTGATGGAGCGACGGTTCAACGATTTTTGCGATGCGTGTGCTTCTATGTATAATGTTCGTTGACAAATCATGGTAGTTTTTCCAGTTGACGTTGTTGGCTTAGTATTCTTTTGAAATATTCTATTTTTATGGACAAAATAAATGTCAAAGTGCTCTCAAAATTTAAAATGAGTCAACTTTTTCCGGAGTGAATGAAGTGTTGTAATATTATATATTTTCTTGCTCTATTTTCCACGATAAACTCGAAAAACTAAACTTTAAAATTTGATTTTCGCTCTGTACAGTCGTTTTCAAAAAATACTTCCCTAGTCGGGCGCCTTACTGTAAGTACCAGACGCATAATTAGTCGACCGACGAGGTCAGCTCAGCATAATTAACTGCGCAATTTTGTTTACTTAAGTGAGCGCTCGAGTCGCTCCAGTCAGAACAGGCGGCGTGCCGCCCTCCCCATGATCGGATTCAGCCATGATAACTATTTTTTGATGACTTACTGCAAACATGGATTGCTGCTCTCACATGATTAATGACAAAAACAAAGATGAAGAGCAATCGCTCCAACACTTTAGGCTATTAAATAACACATTAGCTATAACACTTAATTACAGCACATCGTTCTCTGTAAGTTTATTGTATATTATATTAGGACTATGCTTGAAACTTGCCTAGATCTGCAAAAACAGGCAGCTTGAAAGCTGCAAAACAAACATCAGCCTAGCAGTCGCACAAAAAATCATAGCTCCCACAATCATCTCGTCCATTCTCCCTTTGCAGCTTCAGCCTTCGACGCTTGTGCTTTTACGACCACTTAATATTTTCGCTCTAGCCGACTATAATAAATCATATTATGATTTATAATCGACGAGTGAAAAGCTAATAATTCTGTGAAATAATCAAAAATTTTGGACTAATTAATTTTACTTCAATTTTGATACTTCACTGTCCTGAAATTTAATATCCGTCTAATTTTGTAGCTTGGCATATGCTCGTATTTTGGTAAATTGATTAATCACTCTTGCGTTATATGTTTCCTTATTTCAATTATCTCACAAAGCGAGGGTACGCCTGTAACAATACTCGCATTTTACGTTATCAGTTTCCCGATTTCTGTATTAATTTTTTCATATTTCAAAGCAATAATATAGTCTTTTGCAAGACATAAATACTGTAACAGGTCTATTGCAATCAGTACACGTTTCATTTAAGATTATATCAACCCTTTTTTGTTTTTTCTGTTAATTAATTTTTTTGCATCAATAACTTTAATTTTATTTATTTACTTATGTTTTGTCTTTCCCTTTATTCTTCTCCATTTTGTCTCTTTACTTTCTTTTGAAGCAATAATTCAAATATTTTCTTTTAAAACTCCTTGACGTGAATTCAGTTACTGTGTTTTTCTTGAGCCAAAAGAAAGCGATAATAATGCTTATCTATTTTAGCTTTTCCCCGAGAATTTTTAGGTATTTTGTTACTTTTAGCGCTTCTTATGATAAAAATACAAGATAATTCTTCTCACGACAACGGAAAATTTTTGACATAATGTTTCCACGAGAAATTACCTATTATCCGAGCAATAAGCGCGTAAGTCTGGCTCTCCGATTCTAATAAAATTGATACCTCAGCCCAAATGTATTTTTCATTTTTTATAAAGGCCGTAAGCATGTTTCTAAATTGACATGCACAACATAAAAAATTATCCTTTTCACTCTGGTTGTGTTTAGGATTTGATAAATCGTTTTTCCTAAAAGAGAACAATGTTCTCAAGTTTGAGATTAAGACTTTCAAGAATGAAAAATGATAATTTTTTTGTGAAAAATGGAGCCAAGCAAACAACAAGAAAGAAAAAAATCAAAACTTATTAGAAAAAACATTTGATTTACTATAAACTTCAAATTAACATTTTTGAAAGCATTCCAATTTAAAGAAAAACTGACTGACTCTTCCTCCCGATACAAAGGAAAGTGCATATGACCCTACTGACTCGACTGAAATGAATTGAACACGTCAAAATAATATTTTTATGATAAACAGGGCAAAACTAGGGCCGCACGGAAATCAAACACACAGTCAAAGACGCATTGTTCTCGTAGCTAAAGACTTCAGCAGTGAAGTCTGATAGTCTATATACTCTCGCTTAAATTACGCTTTAAATATTATTGCGGCTTAGTAAATTAAAGCTAAGAATTTTGCATCTTTCTTGCCCATTAACTGACCTTAGATAGCTGGTACTGAAGCCTCATTATTCAAACAGTTTACCTATGGCCGCCAAGTAACATTGTGATTTTTAACAGAAGCATTCCAAATTTATAGTAGTTGAATGATAAATGCTGTTTTATCTAATGCAAATAATTAGTTTATTGCGTTCCTTAAACACACTGATGCTGGTAGGAAAAACAAGAACTAGCCCCCTTCAGTAAATCGAAAATAATTCCGAATAAACGATTTCGCACGAAATAAGGTATCCTAACGCTTTCCTATTTATTCTATACTAGTTGAACTGCCCGCCATTGCCCGGGCTGAACTTAGGCCTGATAGCTATATGGAATTGATATGTCTGTTGTATTTCTTATTTTTCAAGACTTTGGATGTTTTTGGGATATTCCTAAAAATTGTTGGTATAAATGTAGCAGGAGTGCTACTACACGGCTAGAAATGCCTACTTTGAAGTTTAACCCGTGACGTTGATGTTTCATTGTTCCGCGATATTATTCAATACTTTGCGCAGTTGTGAGCAAGAACCCGAGTAGTCGATTAGTACTACACAGCGAATCAGAGCGAGAAGATCCGGGAAACCGGTGTGGGTAAAATCTTGCTCACGTAACGGTTGGAGGCGGCTCCGTTACAAATTGGAGGTCTCAGAGTTCGTTCTCTGGAGTTGTCTGCACTTACGCTTTCTCCTAGAGGGCGAGGAGTGTAGCAGGAGTGCTAATACATGGCTAGAAATGCCTACTTTGAAGTTTAAGCCGTGACGTTGATGTTTCATTGTTTTGCAATACTATTCAATACTTTGCGCGGTTGTAAGCAAGAACCCGAGTAGTCGATTAGTAATACACACGCGTGAATCAGAGCTGAAGATCCGGGAAACCGGTGCGGGTAAAATTTTGCTCACATAACGGTGGGAGGCGGCGCCCCCGATACACATTGGAGGTCCCAGAGTTCTGTTCTCTGGAGTTGTCTGCGCTTGCGCTTTCTCCTAGAGGGAGAGGTAGCAGGAGTGCTACTACACAGCTAGAAATGCCTACTTTGAAATTTAACCCGTGGCGTTGATGTTTCATTGTTTCGCAATATTATTCAATACTTTGCGCAGTTGTGAGCAAGAACCCGAGTAGTCGATTAGTACTACACACGCAAATCGAGCAGGAAGATCCAGGAAACCGGTGCGGGTAAAATTTGCTCACGTAACGGTGGGAGGCGGCGCCCCCATTACA
>JAVLUZ010000536.1:2633-32584 GCA_036768485.1 Mermis nigrescens
GATAATACTTCATTTGTTTAGCATTACTAAAACGCCTACCATATATAGTGTAAGTCGTCTAAAAGGATCACAAAAAATAGTCGGCTGGCATGATTACTAATGAACAGGCCCGCATCCAGGAGAGATAAGCATACATGGGCAACAAGAAAATTCTAGTGTGAAATCGCCAAAAATTGCCAAAAATGTTACTAAAAGTAGAATGCTGGAGAAGTCTACATTAATCTGCGGGGGATTTTCAACTTCTGGAGGCGGTGTATACCCTAGACCCCCCACGCCAATGTGTGGAGATAATCCTGAATGAAGTTTGAAAATAATTTATTTCCTTCAAGCCACATCTATATATACATCGTCCGGCAGAGACACAGCATGTTGGATTGCGTCAGACACATGTTGATTTTTTAGCAGTGTCCAATACGATCCGGCAAGCTGTGTCGTGTGCTGTCTTGTGCTATGTTGCACTATCATGCCGTGCTGTGTTGGACTGTCATGCCATGCTGTGTCGGACTGTCGTGCCATGCTGTGTCGGACTTTGTCGTGCCATGCTGTGTTGGACCGTTGTTCCGACTTCCATTCACTTTTCATCCAGCTTCCTCCAGCTAAAAATCTATGTATGCATCCCCACGAGCATTATATCTGTCCAAGGCGTAGCCAGGATGGAGACACAGAGGGCATGTACTTCAAAACAAATCAAGGAATTTCTTTTTCAAGAATAAACACGAGAAAGCGTAAAAATTTGGCAATTCGAGCCGATTTGTGCCTTTAAATACTTTTCTTTTGTTTCCACTGCAATTACTAATTGACTGCATTGATTGTTTTATTTTTAGATAACTATGTTTTTTATCGCTTATTTTACTTCTGAAATAACTCCGGATATATAATTCTTATGCATTTTTGATCTGTCCCAAATTCTTCCAAATTCTAATGCATTTTCTAATGTCGAAAATCTTTAAAATTTTTGACTAAATTCAGAATTTGAATTTATCTGAGTATTTGTGTTGACAAAATTTCCGAATTCTCTGCTACACACAAATTAAATTTTATTATGCATTTTTTTGGTGTCAAAAGCTCTAATTTGGGTGCTTCACGGCCAATTCGTGTGACCGTACATGTAACAGGTAGGATAGGGGGATCCCCCGTCAAGTTGGACGTCCCCATGATTGCACATAGGGGGGCAGGGGATATACCCCTGATGAAGGGTCAGCAGGACAGGTAGTGTCCGGCGATTTCGAGCTGATGGAATGTCTTTTGCATCATTTTAGGTCAAAAGCAGTGAAAACGTCAAAAAAATTTGGCACTTCGCACCAGATTAGTACTTTTAAGTGCTCTTTACCCAAAAAGCGCCTAAAATTGATGTTTGCACTTTTGTAGAATTAAAAGTTATATAATGCAGTCACAAAATGGACTAAATGCTTTTAAAAGTTGATATTACTACGAAAAAGCGTTGTATAGGCTATTTGGACCATTTCGATCAATAAAACAGCAAACAAATTGTGAATGTTAAATTAACACTATTGGATTTTTGGGATTTCATAGTACTTCTACAGGATAGTAATGTACATTGTTAAAGTAATCAATAATCGTACATGTAACAAGGATCCGCCCACCCAAAAGTCGGATGTCCCCCCATCCCACTCCCAAAGCCAGAAAATTTTGGTCCCCTTCCCGATTTCTGGGAACAATTGGTTTTTTGGGCCGCTTTACCGTTTTTTTGGCTATTTTTGGCCACAAATTGGGGGGTCATTAACCCCTCACCCCCAATGGCCGGAACCCCATTTCGAGCTGTTACACATATGTCAATAATCATCTGTTTTATTTTTTATCCTAGACTTGGCCTAGTCTAGTGGCACTAGCATATTTATGCACTGTCAGGTGTTGAATAGTAGACGCCCGTCGCATTATAAAATAAGATAATTGCAACTTTTGCTATCATAACCATTCTTATTGACGTCATACATACATGCACATAGAGAGAAGGGGTGAGGGGTTTATTACCCTCCCGCACTGCACTCTGAAAGGTCAGCCAGACAGGTACTGTCCGGCGATTTTTGAGCTGATGGATCGTTTTTTCGACATTTTTGAGGTCAAAAGCAGTAAAAACGTCAAAATTTGTCCGGCGCTTTGCGCCAGATTAATTATTTAAGTACTCTTACACAAAAAAGCGCCCAAAATTGATGAATTTTTGTATTTTTCAAAGTTTAAATTTAAAAATGCTTCTTAAATTTATTATTATACCACAAAAAATTTTTATAGGCTGTTTTGACCATTTTTATCGTTGAAAGAGCAAAAAAAATCGTGAACATTAAATTTACTGTTTTGGATTCTTGAGATTCCACTCCCCCTCTGTCGACCCTGACCTTATGCGCCTATGGTGGATACGCATCAAAAACATCGTTTTTCGCAGCGTTTCTGACGATGCTCTATCACTGGAGCATAAAAAACATGAAAATTCCGAAGAAAAATTTAAAAAGTTGGAACAAATTGAAAAATATAGTCAAAACATGAGATGGCGCGAAGCGCCGTTTCGAAACAAATAGATAGCTAAAGACGCTTGAAAAAACATCTTTTTTACAGATTTCTAGAAAATTTTTTGTGATCTTCAAAAAATCGTCAATTCTTGGGGAGGGGGTGAAAAAATCTTTGCGGGGAGAGAATAAAAATTTTCTGGGGGTTGAAAACCTCTCAGCTAAGATCATGTATGGTGGTGACTAAAATTCGAGACAAACGCTTTTAAGTTCATAACTGTAATTAAAAAACCAGTTATTCAATTCAGCAAAAAGCAACAAAATTTATCGAATAGAAATGCTTCCTGTAGGTCATGTATTACACTCCTTCCCACTTTCTCAATCAGTTCTTCCTCCGATTTTGCTCCTGATCAGTAACTTTTGTACTCCCATCCACCACACATACTCAGGATTTTTATGTATTCGGCAGATTTTCCCGATGTACAGAGACTTTTTAGGACCGTCTTTGTATATACATGTACAAAAGATTCTTGGCAGGACAAAAATCGTAAAGAGTGCCACATTCCCAATAATTTTTCGGCGCTTTACACAAAAATAAGTAATTATCTGTTCTATATATTTTTATAACGGCAGATTTTGCTTTTAGGAAAGGAAAAAATGACAAATTTATCGGCGCTTCCGCCGTTTTGGAACTATTATTAGTAAATTTTTGTTCTCAGAAATCCAGAAGTTGACTAAAATGCACTAACAAAAGCAGGGCGAATATAAGGGGCGGGGAGCGAGAAGTACTTCACCCCCTAAAGGCCAAAAATATTTAGCGAGATAAAGAATGGATATGGAATTTGTAATGATTTTCGGTCATCAAAGATAATAATTTCTCAAAATGTTCTATGCCTTTCAATGACATTTATTTTTCTTTACAATCTAGAAAAGCCATTTTTGCTCATGTCAAGCTTCAGAACAATTTCAGGAGCAGAAGCAGCTATTTTAGCATATATTTCTTCTATTTTCGAGCATAAGCACCAAAAAATTTCGACTTCCGGCGTCAAATGCTACACTACTCGCCACGAATGTTAACGCTTTAATAAGCTTCTAGAGCTTGTTAGGGTTATATCTTTAACACGTCGGTCCTATTTCCGCCCACGCACGACCAACGTGTTAAACATATCCTTAGCAAGCTCTTTTCATCTGGAGCATATTAAAATGTAAACATTTGTAGCGGAAATTTCCGTAGGTGGGCAGCACCAAAATTCTGAGGGTGAAAAAATTTCTGGAGGTGAAAAAATTTTTTAAAGGCGGTCAAAAATTGGTTGTATGGCGAAAAAACAACATTTTTCGACGTTTCTCATCGAGCACTATCCAATGGCATCAAAAAATTGCTAAAAAAGCAAAAAAAAATTTTCCTGGGGGGTATTTTGATTTCTGAAATTATTTCAACTTCTGGGGGTAGCATACCCCCAAACCCCCCCACGCCCATGTGTGGCGAGCACTGTACAAATGCAGAAAATTGAGCAATAAATCAAGATGCTAAACATCCTTCAGCCTCAGTTTCACAAGAATTTTTCCGCCGGACTTTCACTGAAGTCAAAGAAATTTAATGATTTTTTTGCACAGAGTTGTAGGAAATTTTAGTTAAAAGTGATTTTTAAAGAAAAGTAGACAATGTAAAACGCCGAAAAAAAACTATTCCTCACCTGGAGAGCAAATTTTCGGTTCTATTCTCGGCTGTTTTTGAAAAAGTTGAGAGTACCGCCAATATTCCTCTAGCATGTCGCAGCCTTGACAAAAGTGTATCCTCCTTATTCTAGCATGTCTCCACCTTAAAACAGTGCATATCAATAAAACAAAAAATTCGAATTTTGTTGCAATTCACATCAGTAGGCTGTCCGGCAATTTCAGTAACTTTGTCGTGGAAAGGAGTGTTGGCGTGCATTTTTTCACCAATACGATGCTAAATGTCCTGACAATAAAGTCTCGGAAGTTCCACGCATTTTCCTCAAGATTTCAGTCTATTTCAGTCTTTGTATACATAGTTGTCATAAATACTACTGTTTTCATGAGAACATAATTGTTCGGAACTGTTTATATCCTAGAGGTCAATATGTTAGCCCAGACACCTACATAATTGCCAAATCTTATGTTGCAGACCATTGTTATTGTTTATTATAAGGTGAAGACATACTAGCATGAGGAGGATACAATAGTCAAGGTGGAACATGCTGAAAGGCTCCCCCACCCCTTAAGAAAATCTTAGATCTGCCACTGACCGAATTCAAAAAACTTCGGTTTTACCACGAAAACATGCCTGTACAATATTATAGTACCAAAAAATTTATAGTGTCCCCCAAAAATTCGAAAAAATCGGAAAATTGGACTTTTTAAAGGTTATTTTGTGCTATTTTTTGGCCTTTTTTGGGCTAAGTCCTTCCAAAATTTTTGTTGGTCCCCCAAAGATAGGACGGCCAATACCTGTCTCTTTTGTACATATACAAAGGGACCTTCTGCAAAGCACTGCATACTAGACTTTTTCAAAATTGGCTAAAAATTTTAAACCTGACATCACTCAGGCACATAGGTTACCATGATTTTCGTTGAAATTGATACCGTTTTCATGCAAATGGTTGATGACTTATTTCGCATAATGAAACGATGGCAGGTTGAGCCAGAAGGCAGAACTGTTAAGCAAATAGTATTCTAAAGTGAAACGTACTAATCTGTTTATATTAAAATCTTCTAACGCTCTGGCTGATAGCCATTTTCAAAGGAGCAATGAATGGATCGTGAAATTCTATGGGTTAAAAATGACTATGCAGACCATCAAGTTTCTGAAACTATACTTAAATCTTTATAGAGCATATTTGACATCTACTGAGATCTTATGATGCGATGAAAAGTTGCTCTGGGAACTGGCTTAGTCATAAAAGGTTTTAGCATTAAAAAAGATTTATTGCTGTCCTGCTGTGCGGAAGAACAAAATTTATACACAAGCTTCCATAAGGCTATGGATGTCAGCTTAATCAGACACAATCAAATTACATGAAAGAGCAACCAAATTTCACACAATCATTCACAATACATCACACCACACTTACCCACTTGGATTTGCAAATCACTTCACTTGTTTGCAAAATAGACCGGGACAAACTTTGTCTCAATTTATGTCACCCACCACCACACTGTTGGTGGCATGTGGAGGGTTTGGGGGTATACACTCTCCCCCCCCCCCTCCGAGAAGCCAAAATAACCCCCTTCAGAAATCAAAATACCCCCAGATTCAATTTTTAAATTTTTTTTCGTTTTTTTGCAATTTTAATGCCAATGGATAGTGCTCAATGAGAAACGTCAAACAATGGTGTTTTTTTCGCCATACCACCATTTTTTACGAATTTTGACCTTTGAAAAATCTTTTGAATTTTCTTGCTGCCCATATGCCCACCACCCGTTATCTATCGGTTTCACAATTTCAATAATTCTTGCAATCTATCGATTTCATAATTTCAAAAGTCTTGCGACTAAAATTATTTTCATACATTTTCTAAGCTGTCAAAATCCTCAAAATTTTGAGCTAAAAAAGATTGACTGTATCCATTGAATCTGACCATTTTTTAAACAATTTCTGCGAGAAATTTTTGAGAGCATGGTGTGGTGACCTTCATATTTTTTGTCAAAAATGCTATTTTCCTGGGTTTTTTCAACATTGCTGAATCCAAAGAAGGTGGTTTTATCAATCGGAATGCGATTTTTTTCTCGCATTTTCTGCATGTTTTGAAAAAAATGCTTTTTTCAATTTTAAATTTATTAGCGCTTAGCAATTTAGCGCGGATTCAGATTGATGCCAGACATGAGCTAAGCCTAAGAGCATAACTGGAGCAAAAATTGCTCTCGCTTAAGCGCTCCATAATTTTCCTCCATTAATCTCAGGCTTAGCCTATGTGCTGACATTGATTTGAGTGCACTTAACTAAGCCTAAGCCTAAGACATTGGTAGCCCGGCTCAGTCACAGTCCCGACACTTCAGAGATTTGGAGACTAATCCGAGAAACATTCCCAAATGCTTTTCAAATCCCTGTTTCACATTGGCGAATAAACTTGAAGCATTTTATATCACTAAAATAAAACAATTCCCCAGAATGAGGACAGAACAGCAACAGCTACTCACTATATATCATGCAGGACCAGAGCTTACGCTGTTTATCAAAAAATGCGCTAATGGGTGACTGGGCAGCTATTGAAGCTGCTACCAATGCAGCGCAAAAAAACTTTTCCTTATTGAGGAAGCAAAATCAGACTATCTTAAATAAAAGTGCCTTTTAAAACCATCTACTATGGGCTGAAATTCAAGCAAAACCAGCTTACATCAATGAGCATTCAACTTAAGTGCATATAATATCACATTGTGTGCTATATTTCCTGCAGTCTAGGCGGAATTTTATTCTAATATAGTTATATCAACGATTCTCCTAAAAATACTTTTTCTCATAGATTCAAGGACGCTGAGTCCAGAAAAAAAGCGTTTAGGGGCTGACTAATATTTGTGGAGATAGAGCCCTTCAAACTTGCAAAAAACGTGATTTCAATGTTCTTAGGGCTCTATCTCCACAAATACTTGTCAGCCCCAGAACGGTTTTGTTTTCTGGACTCAGCGTCCTCAAATCTATCAGAAAAAAGTATTTTTAGGAGAATCGGTGACAAAAAAAATTTTTTGAAAAAAATATGCAAAAAAATTATGCAAAACCCCCATTTTTAACATATCTACATTACAGCTCTGACGTTAAAAAGCCGAAGCAGGTTTTACTCGATTTATCATGGTTATTGTTTTGGACTTGCGGTGCATATCAAATTGGTGCCAGCTGATGGTCTAAGCCCTAGGCACAATTTTTGCCCCAATCGTCTCAGACTTAGACCATCAGCTGGCACCAATGTGAATACACTTTCTAAGCCTAAGCTGCTAAGATGTTAGTATAAGCAAGCTGGTGAGTTGTGCCAAAAATTTAGCTGGCATGGATCTAATCACCGAATCTTATCTAATATGGTTTTTCTCAATTTTCCCAAAAACAGTGTTTTTACGCTTTTTTAACCTCAGAACTTCAATGTAGATATGTTAAAAATGGGGGCTTTTGCATAATTTTTTTTGCATGATTTTTTTTCAAAAATTTTTTTGTCACTGATTCTCCTAAAACACTTTTTCTGATAGATTTTAGGACCTGAGTCCAGAAAACAAGACTCGTTCTGGGGCTGACGAATATTTGTGGAGATAGAGCCCTAAGAACATTGAAATAATCACGTTTTTTGCAAGTTTGAAGGGCTCTATCTCCACAAATATTTGTCAGCCCCCTAAATGCTTTTTCTGGACCCACCGTTCTCAAATCTATCAGAAAAAGTATTTTTAGGAGAATCGGCGATATAACCATATAAGAAACTTTAGCTGTCTAGACCGCTGGTTTTTGACTGCATATAATTTTACGTTGTATGAGTAACTTAAGAATATGGTACTTTCAGAATACTAAGAAATAAACTTCAGAAAAGCGAATTTTTTTCGCTCAGTACTTAGAACATGTTGAAAGAAAGCGCGGAAAAAATTTCATCCGTCTATGATCAATATTACAAAAGCTATGGGTTTCATTAATTGGCCTCTTCTTGACCTAAGCAAGCATCTTCTCGACCTAAGTATTTGAAGATTCAAACAGCTGAATGCAGAATCGCATGCAGATACCCAATTTACATCGACCTAAGCATCTATACATCGACCTAAGCATCTATACATGGACCTAAGCATCTATACATCGACCTAAGCATCTATACATCGATCTAACCATCTAAACATCGACCTAAGCATCTATACATCGACCTGAGCGGAATCGACCTCGACCTAAGCAGCTTAAAACACCTTTTCAGATATACTAAGCCTACAGCCTTAGTAGGTATAATAGAAACAAAAACTTAGATTTTTATATATCTTGTCAAATAAACCTGAAAAAAACATGCAAAAAAATATGAAAATTTTTTAAGTTTTTTAAAATTTCAAACAGCTTTTCGCGCCTTTTTTCTTTCTTATCCTTCATTGCTACGCTTCCTCCCGTAATTTCGGCCCATATTATTTATTTCTGACAAATGTGTAAGTCCTTGGATTGAGCCGTTTAATCGTCTCACCCAACACTCAGATCGAGAGTTGCCTGCAATCTTGCAAGCATGGCTCAGATTTTCACCAAATTTTTTTCCACGCTTCAATTTATAATGTTCTACCATTTTGGCAAATAAATCTTGGCATTCCATATTCGTTTTGCTCCTTTTCTAAAAGTACCATATTCTTTTAGTTCAGCCTATGTGGTGTGCGTGTGCTACATTACCTACAGTCTAGGCCACTGGTTTTTGACTGCATATAATTTTACATTGTGTGCTATATTACCTGCAGTTGACTACCATTTCTGCCATCAAAATCTCCAAAAATTTATGTATCTTATTTTTGGCATTAAATCTACATTTTTGCAATTAATATAAATTTAATAAATTTTTGCCAGTATGCATTTCAGAACCAAAAAAATTGGGCGCCTCATGCATAATTGATTCTTTTACGATTTTTATTGTGATTGCGAGAAAAGAAATGAAATTATAACGCAAAAAAGACGCAACAAATCGTCTTCCCTATCAAAACAGAATTTTAAAGACTTTGTAATTCTATTGAATGGGCTTCTAATGTACCTTATCCTTTATTAATTGTTGGTGATTTTAATCTTCCTAAAATTAATTGGGTCTCCAACACCTTTCCTTCTGATCCCATCAATACTTTATTTTATGACACCTTCTGTACAACTGGTTTGGAGCAACTAATCCGTAGTCCAACTCACGATAATAATATATTAGATTTGCTTTTTTCACTTAATCAAGCCATTAACGTGAAGATATCACCTCCTTTTTCTGTTAGTGATCATAATTCTATTGCTTTCGAAATTCAAGGGTACGAAGAGACAAATCACATGCCCTCTTGTTTAAATTTTCGAAAAGCCAATGACAAGTTAATTTCTATGCGATTAGCCACTGTTTCTTGGCCCGATTTATTTAATCAGTGTACTTCGGCAGATGATATGTATAATGTTTTTGTTTCAGTTCTTCAAACTATTAGTTCTGATCTAATACCTAAAAAAGTACATAGAAATTTTAAGAAAGTATTTCTTAAACACATCCGTAAGTTATATTTAAAAAAACTTAAATTATGGAAAAATTACAAAAAGTTCAAAACTCGAACAAATCGAACTATCTATTCTAGTTTCTGCAAATCTATAAAAAGAGAAACCAAAAATTTTTACGCTAAAGAAGAATTAGAAGTTTTGAAATCAGGCGATATCCGTAACTTTTACAATTTTGTTAATTCTCGTTTAAAAATCAGGAAAAGTTCATTTCCCCTGACTTTATCTAATGGTATTGAATTAGATGACGATCATGTAAAAGCTAATCATTTTAACTCATATTTTGCCTCTGTTTTCACTGTTGATGATCAAAATCTTCCTGTTTTTCAGGCTCGTACTTTTTCTTCGTTAGCAGAAATGAATTTCGATGTAGACACCGCTTACAGAGCTATTCGCGAATCTAAAACCAAGTACTGCATGTGGCCCTGATGGCCTATGCTCATTTTTTATTAAAAAACTAAGTTATTTGCTTTCTCCTCCTCTTGCTTCTATCTTTGAAACTTCTTTCGATCAGGTTCAATTCCAAAATTGTGGTATCAAGCAAACGTAATTCCAGTTTTCAAAAATAAAGGTGATTCTGCTTGTGTAGAAAATTATCGTCCGATTTCGTTGTGTTGCTCTCCTTGTAAAATTATGGAAAAAATTGTTAATAAAAAGATTCTGGATTACTTAAATATAAATAATTTACTTTCTCCTCTCCAATTTGGATTTTTAAAAGGTCGATCATGTGAAATGCAATTGCTAAAGTGTAAAAACGAATGGGCAAAATTTATTGATAGAAAATCTACTGTAGATGTAATTTTTATCGACTTTAAAAAAGCTTTCGATTCTTTATCGCACACAAAATTACTTCATAAACTTTCTGCATATGGTCTAAATGGTTTTCTTTTCAACTGGCTTAAATCTTTTTTATCCTCTCGATCTCAGTGCGTTGTTGTTAATAGTTCTTTTTCAGATAGCTTTAATGTAACTAGCGGCGTCCCGCAAGGGAGCGTGATAGGGCCAACCCTTTTTCTGATTTACATTAATGATTTATGTGATAATATGAGTAGTCGTATTCGGTTATTTGCTGACGATGTTAAAATGTATAATTTGTCCTCTTCTAAAACTATACTTCAAAACGACCTTAATAAGCTTTATACATGGTCGCGTGAATGGCAGCTTCAGATATCTATTGATAAATGCTCAGTTTTGTACATGGGTTATAATAATCCTAAACATCAATATTTTATTGGAAATCAACTTTTACCTTCTGATTCTGACTGTGTCCGCGATTTAGGTGTTCTAATGTCTCAAAATTTGAAATTTCAGCAGCACTATCATGAAGTGATTAAAAAAGCTTCTCAGCGATCCAGTCTGATACTGAAGTTATTCTTCTCTCGTGATCATAAAATTTTGTCTCGTGCTTTTGTTGTATATGTTCGTCCGCTTTTAGAGTACTGCTGTACCGTTTGGAGTCCTTATCGTATTCGAGATATTGATCGTATCGAGCGAGTTCAGCGCAAGTTTACCCGTTGTATTTTTGGTTTTAACAGTGGTTTGTCATATAATGATCGTTTAAAAAGTCTGTCGTTAGAACGTCTCGAAATACGCCGTATTCGTTTTGCTTTATCCTTTTATTATCAGATTATTAATGGAAAATCACACATTCTCTGTGACGAGTTTTTCGCATTTAATCGCAACTATACTCGCTCTGTCAATAACCTTAAACTGACTGTTCCAGTAGCTCGTTCAGATATTCTCAAGTATGATTTCAGTCATAGATATGTGAATCTGTGGAATTCACTTCCAGTTGATGTTGTAAATTCACCTAGCTTAGAAATTTTTAAACGCAAACTAAATGCTTTTGATTTTTCTGTTCATCTGAAGGGGCACGTGTAAGTTTTCACGTTCGTGACTGCGTGTCCCGTTGCTGACGTTTTAGTCATATATCGTTTTATCATATCTTTGTATCGTACGCTGTGTCTTTATTTTTACCATGTCTTGTACGTTTTGCAATAAATCTTTGTTGTTGTTGTTGTTGTTGTTGTTGTAAATTTAAAGTTCATATTTTTCATTTTCTACTGTAAAACTCAAAAATCACTTACAAAATTTAAAAAAGTTTACATAGTACACCAAGCCCATAAATTTTTTTCTAAAAATTTCGGTTCGCAAAACACCACAAATGTGGAATTGGAAAACCATTGCGCTACATAAAGCCATCCTCCCTCAGCTGCTCGCTCAGTGATACTTCACAGTAATAACATTTCCACCGGTTTTATTTGAAATGATAGCCTTGTTATTTTAAAGATCCTGGAATATTTAAATACGTATTCATAACAAACTACTCACAATTTATCAGATTATTTACAACAAATAATATTTGAGTACTGTCAAACTACGCATTGAATGACATGTTAATAACAGCAAAAGTCAATGCACATTGTTTGTAGGTATGGACTCTTCCAGGTGTATGAAGTCGCTTCGGGAATAGGACGGCATTTTTTACTGTGCTACCCCATTTCTGCATGGCTCGACTCGACGGCAGACCTATATATACAGTCGCGTCGCGACCTAATTAACTAGTTAATGAAGAAATGGCTTTTCACAGTAATACAACGTCATTTTCAAAGTACTAAGATCAAAAAAGCTACACGAGAATACCGTTGTCAGAGTTAGTAAATTACAATAGAGTTAGGGTAAGGGTTCACCCCATTTCAAAAAACTTAATAGGGTTAGAGTTATCTCTAAACCTATTTTTAAAAAAGAGTTAAGCCATTCAAAAGAGTTATTTATATGATTAACAAAGCATGCTTTTTGGCACTCAAAAAAACTGTCTCAAAATAGACTATAATTTTAAATTGTGCATTTTTACTGAAGTTGCTTCAATGGAAAATTCCCATTTGAAGTCAGCGAACCTCAACTTTACAGCCACATCAAAATCCGCCAGCCAGACCCCCACCCCAGAAATTGATTTTTCTGGATTTTTTCTTTTTTCCTGCAATTTTTCGATGCCGATGCATGAAGCTCATTGAGAAACGCCGAAAAATAGTGTTTTTGCCCTACCATAAATGTTAGGTACTTCTTGAACTTGAAAATTTTTAGAACCCAGAATTTTCAAGCCACCCATGTATGCTTGCATGCAATGCAACTTACAAGGATCGAAAAATGTATGTCAGCAGTCTGCACGTACCTATATGATTTGTGCGACCTAGCTGAGTATAAGTAAGCCTGAGATACCAATGTACATTCAAGCAATTCGAAATAGAATAATTATATGACAAAGACAATATAACAATAGGACAATTCATCGCAAATTATACCTACTTAAAAACACTTCCAATTCCAAAATTTTATCACTGAGACTGTGACGGTTTTTGTCCAACTTACTCACCCTTTTTTAACCCTTTCTCAACTGGAAATCCAATGAGTTAGGTTAACCCCGATGGTCACTAACTCACCCAAAATTATAGTTGGCAATAGTTAACTAAGAACTAAGAAAGAACTAAGTTAGAACTACTAGTTCTTAGTTCTTAGTTCCTAGTTCTAGTTCTTTTTTCAGAAATTTAGTTCGAAAAAGAACTTAGTTCATTTCTAGTTGAACTAAGTTCTTAATTTAGTTCTTCTGTTCTAGCGTTCCATAAGTGATGAAAGTCGTCGAGCATTTGATGCCTGTGATGGCATCAGAATACGTAGGTACGTGTACGTCCGTTAATGGTACGGTATCTTAGGTAGCGCGTTAGCGCGATACCAGTGATCGGACCGAGGCCTCGGCCTCGGCCTCGGCTCGGCAAGCCTCGGCGTTTTTTGGAGCCTCGGCCTCGGCGCCGAGGGCGAAGCTGAAAAGTGCCGAGGCGCCGAGGGTTAAAATCAAATGTGAATAAGTTTAATATATCCGTCAAATATTAACTATTTAGAATGCATCTGCAGTACACAGGCTGTTTCTTACCTATTGGCTTTTCTTATGGTTTTAGGCGCGTACCCAGTTACACCAAGTTACATAAAGCAAAGTGCCAATTGATATTCATATGATGACTAACTTTTATTTCTCATGCTCGCTACATGGATCGGAAAGTACAGTGCAGAGAAAATAATCGTAATATTAAACACTTTATCTAACTAAAATAAATGTTTGTATGTTTATTGTTGTTAGCCAGAATTCTGATATTAATCTGATGAAGCAGATAATTCATCATCAAAATCCAGATCATCTGAATCAGAGTTAGCCTCACCACAGCTTTTCTATTCTTCCACCGCATTGTCATGAATTATTTTTTATTTTAGAGGTTTTGTGTATCAGTATCACTGATTAAGTATCCTACCGACCTTCCTGCATAGCATATAGTTCTTATTTTAACCCTTACGTAGAGCTCAGGCTCGTATACAGGGGGATTGGGGGAAATTGCCCCTTTCGAAATAAAATAAGAGAATAATCGCGAAAGACTTTTCGCGCTTCGCGTTGAATTTCACAATGATAATTTGTACAAGCAAAAGCGTCTTTTTGCTACATGGATCGGAAAGTACAGTCGCTACATGCAGAGGGGATTTAAGGGGGCGGCTGTTCCCATTGGCCAAAATATTTGGCGAGATTAAGAATGGATATGCAAATCGCAATGATTTTTGGTCGTCAGTGACCATAATTTCTCAAATTTTTCGGCGCTGCGCGCCGGATGATACCTATTAATGACATTTATTTACTTTCTTGGCGACAGGGCCCGGTTTCACCATAAGTTTACGACTCCTAAGAGTCCTACGACTTCCGTTTTACGGGAAATTCGGGTTTCACCATCTTTTTACGAGTTATGAATTACGACTACGAGTTATGAGTAACGAGCAACGGATTAATAGTTCGTATTACGAGGGTTTCACCAGGATTTCCGTAGGACTCATAAAAACTCATTTTTTACGAGTACTTTTTGGACCTTTTACGAGTACTCGTAATAAAATGTATATCTTTTCTGTTGCGTATGACATTTGTCGTTAGTCATTGTCTCTGTTTTAAACAGCATAATTATGTAATTAATTGCAGATTTTATGCCGCTCGATAGAAAAACATAGAAAGTGTTAAGAAATGTTTGGGATTTAGTCAACAAGAATTAATAAGCTTCTCAGAAAATTTATAACTTTAAATAAAAACGAAAATAATAATATTAGTAATAATAATAATGACGATAATAACAATAATAATAATAATAATAATAATAATAATAATAATAAAAATATTACTTATACTAATAATAATAATTATTATTATTATTATTATAATACTAATACTAATAATAATTATTATTATTATTATTATTATTATTATTTATTATTATTATTATTATTATTATTATTTATAAACGAAATCAATTAAATCAGATTCAGAGACGTTACGAAGCTAAAAGTATATCACAGCGTATTATTTCAATTTTTAAATTTAACAAATCATTCTTAGTTGTCATTAATACGTACATAAAATAACCAGTCGGCTCTTTTCCGAAGGAAGTGCGATGAAATTCAAATTTTCAGAAATCTAATCAAAAATGTCTGATTTCCGCAATTCATGCAGAATGTCTTAGTGATTGTAATATTTTTCATAAAAAAGCTGCGAACATTACTAACAAGGGCTAAAGAAATAAAAGTTCGAATTACTACTCAAGAATGCAGCTTAAGAATCGAATTTTATGGGATTTCTCTTGAACATTTTTTGAAAAATATATTATTTTTTAATGCTAATCTTCTTACCCTTTACATGTGCTGCCAGTATATGTATTGTTTAGGTGTGTGCACGAATGTGAAACAAATTGAGAAAAAACAAACCAGAAAACTATTAAACGCGCTAGTCTGCCACTTCTTTACGAGTCCTACGGACCTCTTCTTGATCCGTGATAATATTACAAAATTTACGAATCTTTTCACTCGTAACATTCGATCGTAATATCTGGTGAAACCGCCCAGCCGTTATTCGTGAAAAAAACACTCGTAAAAAGTACTCGTAGAACTCGTAACTCGTAGCCCGTGGCTCGTAAATCTCAGTTTTTGGTGAAACGGAAATTTGTAGCACTCGTAGCCCGTACTCATGAAACCGTCACCCGTAACTCCTAACTCGTAGCTTTGTGGTGAAACCGGGCCCTGGAAGCCCTTTTCTGTTCATGTAGGTTTCAAAACAATTTTAACAGCAGAAACAGCTATTTTTGCATAGTTTTCTTTTATTTTCAATAAAAAAATTTCAATGTTTCGCATCAAATGCTATAAATACAGGAAATCAAGCACTAAATCATGCTTCGAGACGTCTATCCGCCTTAATTTTGCAAATTTCTCGGCGCTTCGCGCCAGATTTTTGCTAAAGTCTTAAAAATCTAATGATTTTTTTGCACAAAATTGTCGAAAATTCTAAAATTTCAAGAAAAATATGACTTCAAAAGTGATTTTATGTAAAAGTATACAATGTAAAACACCGAAAAATGCTATTTCGCGCGTTGAGGGCAAAATTTTGGTCCTGTTTTTGACTTTTTCGGAAAAGTTTGTATACCGCCCCCTCCCGCTACTGGATAGATCAGAAAGTACAGTAATTCTCGCATTAGTCTGCTACCATAAAACGTTCAAAGACTCTTTTTTGTAAAGCACAATCTCAAAGCAGTTGGTTATAATAGTGTTACTTTAAAGAATCTGAAAAAGGCTGACGACGACGATAACGCGATAGCACAACAAGGCGAAATAGATGAGGCTAACTTTGATTCAGATGATCTAGATTTCGATGATGAATTATCTGCTTCATCAGATTGAAATAAAAATTCTGGCCAACACCAATAAACAGGATTTTAAGTCGCCTCGGCCTCGGCCGAGGCCGAGGGTCCAAAAGTACCCTCGGTCCGATCACTGGCGCGTACCTATAATATACTTGGGTACCCCTAACACCTGTGCACTCCCCCTACAGCTATGTCGGGACACTTCTGGAAGGTGCGGTTTTTTTTAAAAGAAAGATAATAAAAAAAATTCGCTGCCCGTGATTTTTTGTTTTTCTTGAAACTCAAAACTGACTGTGTAAAGAAGGTGTAAAGTTTTTGTGTAACGTTATAACATAGGACAAATTTTGGGACCTTTTTACTGCGGCATGTTGACAACTGAGTATTGATGACTTGAAGAATTGAACAGCATAGGATAATAGAGGGATAATTCTACAGATGGCACTTTTTTTGTTTTTTGAAATTCGCATTAGTTATCGAATGGCAGTGTAAAGAGTGCGAAAATCTGGGGGTGAAAAAGCACTTTTTGGTCGAGTTTTCAACCTGCTTATGTCCGATACTAACTCCGGTTATTAGTTTTTAGAATGTTTTCTGACAGAAATGTAGAGCGGATCAAGGGCTACATTCTGCATATAAGCAAAGTCTTATATGCTCTATGGTGAGTTAGATCCTGGGGTTTAAAGTTTACACTCTAGTGGATGGTGTAAAAAAACGGATTCTAACTAAGATTTCTCTGCTAAATTTTTCCGCTTATGAGTCAGGGTAAATTGAATACAGCAGTAATAAAATGCCTCTCAGGGGCTACACATCGCAGCAAACCGCATTTAAAAAACGCAATGTTGAGTTATTTATGGGGGTGTAAAGTTCGAAATCAGAGGTAAAAAATGGGCGAAAAAACACGTTTTTTCCTGAATTTTGATTAATAAATCATACCAAATAATTTTTGCAACTACTACGACCCGCAAAGTACTACGACCCGCAAAGCGGGTTCACAGGCGTCAACCAACTTTACACTCGAGTGAAAAAAATTCGCCCGACCGCCAAGTTGGAACAGGTAAAAGCATGGCTGGAAAAACAACCTACCTACACTTTACACAAACCCGCATTCAAGCGTTATTCTCGAAACAAAGTCCTAGTGAGCAGCATAGACGAGCAGTGGCAAGCGGATTTGGTCGATTTGCAATCCCTAGCCAACCACAATGAAAATTTTAAGTACTTACTCAACTGTATAGACATTTTCTCAAAGTACGCATGGTCCGTGCCCCTAAAAAGCAAAAATTCTAAAGACATTGTTGAGGCTTTTAAACACATTTTTGCATCGTCTGGCCGCAAGCCCTACAAGCTACAAACGGATGCGGGCAAAGAATTTGTAAACAACGAGTTTCAGAAATTTTTGAAATCAGAATCTGTAGATTTTTTCACCACAAAAAGCGAAATGAAAGCATCTGTAGTAGAGCGTTTCAATAGAATACTCAAAGAACGCATGTGGAGGTATTTTACTAAAAACAACACGCACAAGTATATTGACATTTTACCAAAAATTATGAAAAATTACAACAATTCGTTTCATAGAACAATAGGTACGTGTCCGGCAAATGTGACGGCTAAGAACGAGCGTGAAATATTAAACAGAGCATTCCGCCTTAAGGGCGATAATCAAACTGAATTCAAATTCGAAATTGGCGATAAAGTCAGAATAAGTAAAGTGAAGCATACGTTCGAAAAAGGGTTCTGGCCCAATTGGACCGAGGAGTATTTTTAATTAAGGAAAGATATGCTAGAACCCCGCCTGTCTATGTTTTAGAAGATCAAATGGGCGAAAAACTAGATGGTATTTTTTACGAGCCCGAACTGCAAAAGATTAACGTTTCCACTGACGATTTGTTCATTATTGAAAAAATTATAAAAACAAGAAAAAGAGGCGGAAAAACTGATTATTTGGTACGCTGGAGGGGCTACCCGCCAAAATTTGATTCATGAGTCTCTAATGTGCTAAAAGTATAAATAACGATTTCGTCTCTTGTGAATTTTAAAAAAATGGAGGTTTGACAGTGTTTTTTCAATCATGCATTGCACCGTTTGTCTCAATACACGTACTTTTCTGACGCCGCAATTGGCGCGTATTTTTGGCCAAAAATGAGCAAACAATATAGGCGAACATTGCTAGAAATTGATGAACACGCCATTTGGCGCTTTTCAAAGTATATAAGAAAATATTTACAAAGAGGCGAATTGAGCACGCTTTTCAAGTTATGGGAATTTTTAAGCCCAGAGGCCAAATTTTATTAAGCAAATCTTTACATAAAAAAGCTCGATGAGCACATCACCTCATCCATGATAAACGTTCTAATATAAAAAAGTGCAATTTTTGTAAAGTTTGGAATATTTTTTGTAAAGTTTGGAATATTTTTTGTAAAGTTTGGAATATTTTTTGTAAAGTTTGGAATATTTTTTGTAAAGCTTGGAATAAATTTTACATGCTTAAGCATAGTACTTTTGTAAAGTTTGGAATATTTTTTGTAAAGTCTGGAATATTTTTTGTAAAGTTTGGAATATTTTTTGTAAAGTTTGGAATATTTTTTGTTAAGTTTGGAATATTTTTTGTAAAGTTTGGAATATTTTTTGTAAATGTTGGAATAAATTTTACATGCTTAAGCATAGTACTTTTGTAAAGTTTGGAATATTTTTTGTAAAGTTTGGAATATTTTTTGTAAAGTTTGGAAAATTTTTTGTAAAGTTTGGAATATTTTTTGTAAAGTTTGAAAAAGTTCTTGTAAACTTTAGAATATTATGTATCTAATCTGCATTTCTCAAGCATTGTTGAAACTATTTTATACGCTATATGCAACTCGTGCTTGTGTTTTGCACCTGTGAGAATCATTTTTCCGCTTGTAAAGAGTAAAAAAGTCATATTTCTATATTTGTATACTAGGCCGGGAAATAATTCTACTTCGTACATGCATTTTCTTTTCACCAGCTCATAAAACTTGCAAAGATCAATGCGAAATCCCAAGTTAGCCGAGCCAACAAACAGCACAGGCTTTATTTTCAACATTAAATTCTCCATTTTTAGTATATGGATGAATGCCTTTATCGTATTTTCTCCTTCTTGAACAGTTTTAGCTCCAACACATACAATTTTGCCCGACTTGAAAATCAGCAACGTAGCTGGGAGTAATCGAAATATGATGCCTGGAAATTTTAGGCGATTGTATTGCGTAGTATTTGGCAATTTAAGGTAGATATCATCTAGATTTAGCGTGTTTGGTAGTGCTGTAGTTAGCACAATGTTCTGTATTGTAACCATTTTCTATAAATACCTATATATAAATTGTTATTTATAAACAAAAATGATTTTCAAACACCCTTTCACCTGTCTTGTCTCTGGACCAACAAAGTCCGGTAAAACTACATTTGTTGGGCAATTAATCGAAAATAGAGCACACTTGATTGATACCAAAATTAAAAAGATTTGGTGGTGCTTTGCAGAAAATCAACCACTTTACAGGAAAATTGAAAATGTTTCGTTTATAGAGGGGCTTCCTGATTTCTCATACTTGAAACAGTTTAGTCCTGTGCCGCAACTTTTGATTCTCGACGATCTGATGCAAGAGAGCAAAGGTAATACTCAGATTGTACAGCTGTTTACTCGTAGTTGTCATCATTGGAACATTAGCATTATTCACATTGTTCAAAACGTGTTCTTTGAGGGACTCAGAACTTCACGTATAAACTCTGACTATATAGTTTTATTTAAAAATCCTGCCGATCAATTACAGGCGCAAGTTTTATCTCGTCAGCTTTATCCTGCCAATCCGAAATATTTCATAGAAGCCTACTCTGATGCTACTGCTCAGCCGCATGGCTATCTGTTGATTGATCTTACTCAGAACGCTAGAGATGAACTTAGGCTAAAAACGAATATCTTCAGCAGTCATCCAGCTGTTTATATGCAAAAATCTATAAATACTACAAAAAAAGGTGATGAAATCAAATAAAACAAAATGGGTAAAGAACGATTAAGACGCAATATTATTTGTTTACACCTTCTAAGTCAAGCAAGGAAACCTCAAAGAGACGCTATTATAAATACTGCCAGTAAAGATCAGATTCTTTGTCTCTGTGACTGTGCAAACAACTTTCTTAACGGTAATATTCCCTTTTCTGAAAAGGATATCAACAAACTTCGAAGATACCAGCATCAAATAAGGTACTTGGCAAAAAATAAACAGGCAAACACAAAACAAAAAAGAGGTATTTTAATACAAGACGGTGGTTTTCTTCCACTTTTACTCACTCCTATTCTTACAATTGCAGGTACTTTACTAGCTGATGCAATAACACGCAGGCAATGAAGCACACTGAAAAAATGATTTTAATACCCGCTGAAATCAGTGAACGTTCTAAACCAGTCGACGTTTTGCTTGATAACTTAAATAATGAGATGCAACAAATTTTAAGCAGCAAAAATGTACCATCTGATGTAAAACTTGTAAAATATAATCAAATACTAGGCAAATTTAAGCGATTGCTCGAACAGAAGCAGCAACCATATAAAGCTACTATTGTAGGACATGCAAGTGACACAATTAATGACGAAGAAATACTCGCTGGTATACCGAAAAATCAGATTCCAAAGGCAAAACTCCTTCTACACTACATTCGCACAAACCCATTTGTGGAAATCGAGCCTAATGGCGAGCTTGTAATAGATGGTCGAAAAATCAATGGTTCAAACATCACAGATTTAGTTAATGATCTGGCACGTGAGCGCAAAAAAATAAGCAGGCATCCAGGCACAAAAGAATTGCTGAAAGTGTTTAATCGCACAAATGTACCCCTAGAAAGTATTGCTAATAGACAAGGTAAGGAGATCTTTGCTGCAGGCGACGAATTTGACTGGGATGAAAGTCTATAAATACTTATTGTTTTATTTTTTATGTGAATAAAATTTTAAAAATGCATGTACAATTCACTCCTGACAATTACACCATTTGGTTGGAATACTACACTGGGCAGGCTGCCCAAACCGGCTATGGGTTGGATGGGTTTAAAGGCATCCCATACCAGCGGGGTGTTGGCCTTGGCAGTTTTTTCCGCTCACTTTTTAGAATGGCCGTCCCTGTTTTGCAATCAATAGGTAAGCGTGTTGGAAAGCATGCTTTGGCAGCAGGTGCAAACATAGCGTCCGATTTGGCTCAAGGAAAACCGCTTTTTGAGTCTACTAAGGAACATTCAAAGCGAGAAGCTGCTCAACTTTTTGATGAAGCCTCTCATGCCCTTCAGCAGCAGCAAGGAGAGGGTCTTGGTTACCGCTCAAAGTCTATAAATACTAATGCAATTGATGCTTTTTCTAAAAACGACAACAAAAATGGCTCTCATAGACGTAAAATCTATCCCAAGTACTAAAACCGAACTTGACCTTTTTACGGTCCCTCCTACCCAGGTGGTGATAAAGCGAGGCTTCTGGCATGAAATCCAGCCAACGCATCCCATTACTAACGAGGGGCCGTATGAGTTCAGAATTCCTCCTGACCCGCATTACCTACAACTGAGTAAAAACCACATTTATATGCTATTAAGAATTAAAAAACCAACAGTCGCAGCTGGAGCATCAGTACCCGACTATGCGCCTATCAATCTAATTGGTAAGACTTTCTTCAAGCAGGTGAAATGTTTCCTAGGAGGCCGCTTAATTTTTGATAGCTCTGATAAGTATGCATACAGATCGTACTTTGAAACTGAATTAAATTATGGTTATGATGCAAAGCATTCTCAACTGCAATCTGCACTTTACTTTCACGAAGGAGGAGGCAATGTGGACACAAAAGACAATGAAGCATTTAAAATACGTGCTAAAATGTTTAAAGATGAAAATTTTGTAGAAGTCGCGGCTCCATTGCACATTGACTTGTTCTTGCAAGACAGATTTCTGATTAATTTCACCGATTTTCGCTTAGAATTACATAGAAATAGCGACGCATTTTTACTGCAGTGCTTTGAAGACGCTGTTTTAGAATTAAAAGTCTCACAAATGAAATTTTTTATTCGAAAAGTTGAGGTTTTAGACACTCTCAATTTAGCACTCGAACAAACAATGCTCTCATATACAGCAAAGTATCCTATTAGGCGCGTGGCTATGACTAACTTACACATTTCAAATCCTGCTAGAGAAACGCCCAATTATACCCTGTTTAATGGTCAGCTACCTAGGCGTATGGTGTTTGCTTGTGTCGATGGCAATGCATATCGAGGCAATTTGACCAAATCGCCATTTAATTTCAAACCATACAGTATATACGATGTAAAAGTAACGTGTGGCGGCACAACCTACCCCGCTTATCCACTCAACATTGCATTCAAACACGATAGGTACTTGCAAGCTTATAATCAGATGTATGATGCACTAGATATAGGACGTGAAGGTAATTTCATTAGCAGAGACGAGTTTAAAACAAGCCACTGCTTCTTTGTGTTTGACCTAACGCCTGACGCAGATGATGGAGGGCATTGGGATCTAGTGCATGAAGGAACAACGAGCATAACTGTAAGGTTTGCTGACAATTTGCCTGATTCTGGCGTGGAAATCATTATATACGCCGAATTTGATAACTTAATACTGATTGACAAAAATCGAAACACGTTTCATGACTATAATGCATAGAAAATGAATACCATTGAAATATTCAAAATTCTTCAGCGTAATATTAAAAAGGATATATTTTTAGGTGTTTTTCCATTAGACCGCCTGCCACCTATTATAACCTACCCTGCGGCTCTAGTGATTAATTTAGATACTAGCAATGCGCCTGGCTCGCACTGGGTCGCCATATACTTTCAAAGCAATAAACACTGCGACTATTTTGACAGCTATGGGCGAAAACCATTTAACCACTTATTGCATTATATTTCAAATAATGCACTCACATATGCGTACAATAATGCGCAGGTACAGGGGCTCTTTTCAATCAGCTGTGGTCACATGTGTGTATATTTCCTAGTTTGCCGTGCACAAGGTATTTCGTTTAAGAACATTGTCACATCAATGCAACATGAAAAAATCTATAAATACTTCAATAATTTTAAGTTGTAAACATGGATATGAAACAATTTTACCTTACTCTTCCAAGCAATTCACAAGAAACAAATACTGCAGCCACATTTCTTACCAATCTGCCTAGACAAATTGTATTGAATGGTGAGTGGGAGGTTGGTTTAGTAGAAATAATTTATGCAAATACATGGCACAATGTTTCCGAGGAGCAGAATATGATACAATTTTATGATATAAAAAACAATGTGCGACAAAAATTGCTTATTCCTCGAGCAAGATATTTAAATATACATGACCTCATTCAAGCTATGAGAAATGGAATAAAAACAATTAGCTCAATAGATAAATTTGATTACATGCAATATTTTGGCATAAAGTATGATGAAAATAGAAAATTTTGTCATATGACAATAAATTCTAAATATATTCAAAGTGTAAAGCTGACAAAGCATTTAATGTATATGCTGGGATTTCTAGAGAGCCAGCTTAGTAATATAGATTATACTGTGAAAAAAGAATTTAGCATAGTTGCGCACCATTCGCCTGATATGCTAGGTGGTATGCATAATTTTTACGTGTATTGCGATATAGTTGAACCTCAAATAGTTGGGAATACTTTTGCGCCACTTCTGCAAGTTGTAAATATTGAAGGAAAATACATGGATATTGTAAATCACTCGTACATTAGCCCCCATTATATACCTGTACTCAAGAAAGCATTCAATACTGTTGAAGTGAACATTAAAAGCGACCAAGATAAACCCGTTCCCTTCGAATTTGGCAAAACTATCGTTAAACTGCATTTCAGATATCGCCTATAAATATCACCGTTTATCAAATATCGTAAACATGGATCAAGGACAAAAAATTTACAACCATTTCTTAATGCACCTGCTTCGCCTAGACGATATATCTTCCTCAGCCTTAGGCAGCTACTTTTGGCCCCTGCTCAATGCTGAGTACAAAGAAAATTTAATGCAATACGACGCAGAGGCTTTCAACAACTTTTCTCGCCTCATCAAACAATGTTGCACTCTCCGAGACATACACACTCTAGCTAATCTGTGGCAAAATTTCAATGACCGAGCAAAGCAATATTTTGCATACTTTCACGAACGATCAATTGATGAGCACATACTCTTGGGCTACATTGTGCTTGAAAACTAAATATTGCCAAGTGTAAACTGATGCTGGTATACTGCGGGCCGCGCGCTAAAAGTTTGTACATAGGATACTCAACATACTCTGCAAATTTGAGCCCGATCCGACTGCTGGTTCTTGACTTACTAAAAAATCGATAAAATCAATAATTTTTGAGTTTCCCGGGAAACCCCCTGTAGGACTGCTCTTGTGCCACCTCCCTCCCTACGGGTAGGCCTAGGCGCACTTTTAGACCACCTCCACAGAATCGCTTAGGCTACCATCCCTAGGCTTGGGGCACCATCCCCCAGGGACCCTTAGTCTTATTCATGGCAAAAAATCAATAATCATAGTTTCCCGGGAAACTCCCTTTTCCTCCCCCAGGGACTCCTCGGGCTAAAAGACCGGTCCAGGCACGCCCTATATCCTTCATCACTGCCTATCTCTAACCATTGCACCCTGCCCCACCCCAGGGTGCAAGTTTGGGCCCGCCCGCCTATGCTTAAGCATGGGCTATGTTATAACATTGATGCCAGGGAGACACGGTTAACTACTGAGAAGACTCCAAAAACACATATAAATCATTGAAAAGAGCATCCAATTTTCTATACAGAAAAAATTCTGGCTATCCGCAAGCAGTTAAGAATTCTAAATCATATTGTATAAGATAAAAAAAGCACTTTTTTATTATAGTAACTAAAATGACAGCTATATTCAACTTTTTTCCACTTATCCAAATCAAACAAACAAGAAATCGTTTGAATGCTCATTCTTTGCACTTTCGAAAATGTGCCTAATCATTGAATTATGCTAAGTGGTTAGACACATAGGTGGGCGGCACCGAAATTGGGGGGTGCATGATTTTTCAAAGGTAAAAAATGGCCTTAAAAATAGTGGTATGGCGAAAAAATACAATTTTTCAACGTTTCTCATCGATCACTATCCATTAGCATCAAAAAATTGCGAAAAAAATTGTCAAAAATTGAATTCTGGGAGGGGATATTGCTTTCTAGGAGGGGTGCATACTGCATACCCCAAACAACCCAACCCACGCCCAGGGCCCGGTTTCACCACAAAGAAAGAAAGAAAGAAAGAAAGAAAAGATTTATTCGGTCTACAAAATACACATACAAATTTAAAATATACGTACACATTACAATACAAATAATAAGGAAAAAGACAAATGTCATATAAATGCATAATTGAAATTCATGTACATATTGCAAACACACGTATTTGATTGTAAAAAAAAACGAATAAAGTGATTAAAGAAAGTAGTGTAATGTAAATGTAAGACACGCGGGTACGTACAGGCAATGAATTATAACTGCGCTTAGATACGCCCCTTGAGAAAAATGGATAAATCAAATTGTTTCAATTTCAACGTAAAAATGTTCGAATTAGCTGAGCAGATGATATCATCAGGCAAATAATTCCAGACAGAAATCACACGATTGCAAAATTCAAATTTTCTAACATTTCTGTTTACACGGTTAACGTAAAGTTTGCAAGAATTTACAGCACGATTTGAGTTTACATTAAATGTGAAGAAGTCTTCAGCAGGTAACAAATTATCCTTGATTATAGAGCGTGTCATCGATAAATCACTTTGCATTCTACGTAATTCGAGTGTCTCCAAGCCCAATTCCTTTAATCGGGCATCGTAGGAGATAGTTTTATCAGAAAAAATTCGTTTGGTAAATTTTCTTTGGACATTTTCAACATTATTTATGTCACATAACAGATAAGGATTCCAAACAGACGAACCATATTCCAAAATTGGTCGGACATAGGTTGTAAAGGCTTTTACTAACAAAGGTTTATCTCTTGAAACAAAACTCCGTAAAATCAAGTTTGCAATTCTCATGCCTTTTTTTACAATGTTTGTACAATGAGTTCTAGAAGATAAATCTTTACTTATTAAGACACCAAGATCCTTCACCTCCGATATATCATGTGGGATTTCAAAATTATCTATACCATAAGAGTGCTTGGGATTAGATTTTCCTAAATGCAAAACAAAACATTTGCTGAGTGAGATCTTAAGCTGCCAGATATCAGCCCACCTCTTAATATGCATTAGATCATTTTGCAAGTCCAAAAAATTGGAAGCTGAATTAGATATTTTAACATCATCAGCAAATAGCGAAATTGAGCTGGTACTTTGAAAATCACATAAATCATTTATGAATAACAAAAAAAGGGTAGGGCCTAAAACGCTACCCTGTGGCACCCCACTGGAAACAGGGAGCGGAAGAGACAATGAATCTCCAACTTTAACCCTTTGGGATCTATTACTCAAAAAGCATTTTAACCAATTTAGGCAAAAACCACTTATGCCATAGGCAGCTAATTTTATAAGCAGTTTTTCATGCGAAACTGTATCAAAAGCTTTACAAAAATCGATATAAACAATATCAATTGGGCAATTTTCATCAAGATTTTTGGACCACTGATTTTTGCACTTTAAAAGTTGCAGTGTACAAGATTTATTTTTTCTAAATCCAAACTGATTTTCAGAAAGCAAATTATTTTCATTTAAATGGGTAGTTAGGCTAATATTAATTATCGATTCCATGACCTTACACAGAACACAACAAAGGGACACGGGCCGATAGTTTTCTATGGATGATAAGTCACCTTTCTTAGGTATAGGCACAACAATAGCTTCCCTCCACAGGTCGGGGATGCACCCTGTCCTGTAAGAAACTTCAAAAATTGACATCAAAGGTCTAACAAGGACTAATTTTAGCTTTTTCACAAAATATGCACACAGGCCATCAGGGCCAAGTGACAATTAAGGTTTTAGTCGATTTAGAGCATCCAAAATTGTAAATAAGTCAAATTTGCAAGAAACACTATGATTACGGTTAATTTTATCAGGAAATACAGGTAAAACATTGTCATTTACAAAATTGTTGGCAAAATTTGTATTAAAAGCATTTGCTTTGTCTAAATCATCCACAATAGTGATGCCGTTGCTTTTCAACAATGGAATTTTCTTTTTATTATTTAATCGATCATTTACAAAAGAGAAAAAGTTTTTTAAATTATTCGACTTTAGTAACTTTCCTTCCTCATTTGCAAGATGTTCATTCATCAAAGTTTTTATATTTTTGGTCAATTTCTTACATTTCTCTAACGTTTTAGCATCCCTATTAATTTTGTATTTTTTCCAAAGTTTACGCTTTGTAGCCTGCATTTTTCGTACAGAATTTGGCAGAAGATTTCTGCGCAATTTCTTTTTCAGTGGAACGAATTCGGAAATAGCTGTGTTGAGAATGGACAAAAAAGCCTCGTAGAAATCATTAACACTTACACAAGACGAAAAAATTTTTTCCCATTCAACAGATGCCAAGAAAGCTTCAATTGCTTGATAATTTGCATTTTTGAAATCAAGCGTTATTAGATTTTCATCCTCATTGCTATTAAATGGCAAATTAAACGAAATTATTTCATGATCACTACTAGCAAAAGGTTCGTTAACAGAAACATTAAAAAAGGAGTTCACGAGATGTACTCAAAATAAGATCTAAAATATTTAGATTTCGGTTTGGTTCGTTTGTCATTAAATTGAGACCTAGGTTTACAAAACATTCATAAAATATTTGTTGTAACTGGGTTCCTGTATGCAGAATGAGAGGCAAAGTTTAGGTCAGGTAGCTACGACTTACGAGTTATGGGTGACGGTTTCACGAGTACGGGCTACGAGTGCTACATATTCCGTTTCACCAAAAACTGAGATTTACGAGCCACGGGCTACGAGTTACGAGCTCTACGAGTACTTTTATCGAGTGTTTTTTCACGAATGACGACTGGGCGGTTTCACCAGATATTACGATCGAATGTTACGACGTGAAAAGATTCGTAAATTTTGTAATATTATCACTGATCAAAAAGAGGTCCGCACGACTCATAAAGAAGTGGCAGACTAGTGCGTTTAATAGTTTTCTGATTTGTTTTTTCTCAATTTGTTTCACTTTCGTGCACACACCTACATAATACATATATTGGCAGCACATGTAAAGGGTAAGAAGATTAGCATTAAAAAAATAATATATTTAAAAAAATGTTTTAGAGAAATCCCATAAAATTCGATTCTTAAGCTGCATTGTTGAGTAGTAATTCAAAATTTTATTTCTTTAGCCCATGTTAGTAATGTTCGCAGCTTTTTTATGAAAAACATTACAATCACTTAGACATATTTTCATGAATTGCGGAAATCAGACATTTTTGATTAGATTTCTGAAAATTAGAATTTCATCGCCCTCCCTTCGGAAAAGAGCCGACTGCACATTTAATGTACGATGACAACTAAGAATGATTTGTTAAATTTGAAAATTGAAATAATATGCTGTGATATACTTTTAGCTTCGTAACGTCTCTGAATCTGATTTAATTGATTTCGTATATAAATTTTTATTATAATTATAATATTAATAATAATAATAATTATTATTATTATTATATACAAATAATAATAATAATAATAATAATAATAATAATAATAATAATAATAATTATTATTATTATTATTATCGTCATTATTATTATTACTAATATTATTTTCGTTTTGATTTAAAGTTATAAATTTTATGAGAAGCTTATTAATTCTTGTTGACTAAATCCCAAACATTTCTTAACACTTTCTATGTTTTTCTATCGAGCGGCATAAAATCTGCAATTAATTACATAATTATGCTGTCTAAAACAGAGACAATGACTAACGGAGAATGTCATACGCAACAGAAAAGATATACATTTTGTTACGAGTACTCGTAAAAAGGTCCAAAAAGTACTCGTAAAAAATGGGTTTTTATGAGTCCTACGGAAACCCTGGTGAAACCCTCGTAATACAAACTTTTGACCCGTTGCTCGTTACTCGTCGTAACTCGTAGTCGTAATTCGTAACTCGTAAAAAGATGGTGAAACCCGATTTTCCCGTAAAACGGAACTCGTAGGACTCTTAGATCTCGTAAACTTATGTTGAAACCGGGCCCAGGTTTGGTTAGACAGCTACATACAGCTTAAAAGTAGAATTTTTTCAATATGGCTGCTCTCTTGATGCACATTTGTGTTGAGCAAACCGGAAGAACGAATGAACCTTGTTTAACCGCGTTAATTGCACAAGAAAGCCCATCTAGAGAAAAAAACGACCATTTAATACTTTTCTCCCATAAGAGCTTGAGACTGTTAACTAACACGCACCCATAAAATTAAGGATTTTTGTAGATCCAAAGGCCGTTCAAACCGGAGTTTTCCGGATTAATACACATCGAGATGCACAAAAGGTCAAAAAGGGCAAAAGCTGAACATAGGTAACAAATAAGTTCATGAAGACTACTGATGAAAAGCGGCACAGTCAAAAGGTCATCCATAACTTTGGCATAAAATATGTAAAC
>JAVLUZ010000537.1:0-32020 GCA_036768485.1 Mermis nigrescens
ATTTTTCGAAATTTTTTTTTGTTTTTATGTTATAGAAAGATTAAACGTATGGAATGTCAGAAAACAGTTTTTTTTGATGCGTAACCATCGTTTTTAGTCCCAAGTACATTTGAAAAGATTTCGCAGCCATTCCCTCAGGAAATTCTCTTGTTGTACACGTATGGTTTTGGGGGCATTCCTTCCCTCGGGGTATAAGGCCCACCTGAGTCACTGTTAAACGATTTTAAGCTATCTAACATTTTATGCATGATTTTTTGGAGTGAAAAGTAGTACATAAAGGTGTAAGATTTTTCGCTGAACTAATAAGTTTTCACTTTTCAAATAATTTTGCGTAAAGTTAGGCTCAAAAAGCTACGAAAATTTGTATTAAAGCATCAAGTGAGACGAATGCAATACGCTGATTGAATATGTAATAAATGTCCCATCCACACCTGGGCGTGGGGGGTTTTGAGGTATGCATCCCCAGAAATCAAACTACCCCGGAATTTAGTTTTGAAATTTTTTTTCGTTTTTTTCGCAATTTTTTGATGCCAATGGATAGTGTGATATTCAACGTCGAAAAATGGTGTTTTTTCGCCATACCCCCATTTTAAAAGGCCATTTTTTGACCTTTTTGAAAAATCCAGAAATTTCTTGCTGCCCACGTATGGTCACAACGCTAAATAATGAAATGTAAGACATGTAAGCAATGACAAATCAGTCTCTGCCACAGCATGCAAAATCTAAAGCCTGATTTATACTTCACGCGAACCGCCGCAAAAAGAGAGGTTTTGCGGCCACAGTATGCCCAAAAATTAGTCGACCCTGCGCGAATATTCTGCGGCAAAATCCGCTTGCCGCGCCGCGTCGTCATTTATACTTCATGCGGCGAGCTCGCCGCGTGGACAAAAACCAGCGACGAGGTGGCACCTCACCGCCTCGCAGCCGCTTCGCGCAATGCGTTTATACTCCCTGCGATCCTGCGAACTGCCGCAGAACCAGGACGCTGAGTTCTCCTATTGCGCAAATCGATACCTCATTAAAATTCGAAATGGATTCGACGTCGACACTCGGCTCGAAACCTAATTAACATTCACCGGAAACAACGGGCTATTTGACTTCTGTGGCGCGGCGAAAACATGGCCGAAAAAGCTGAAAATAATAATTTTGACTCCTTGCGGCGCGGCGGAAGTATAAATTGGAAAGCGGCGAAAAAATCTAGACTTTTGCGAATCAGTCCGCGGCGCGGCGGCCGTGAAGTATAAATCGAATTGCGGCGGCGAATAATTCGCCGGCTGCCGCCCCGCCACCCAGCCGGAAGTACGAATGGGTTTGCGCGAAATTTCTGCGGCAGCCGTTGCGGCAATTTCTCGCCGCTTCGCTCGCCGCGTGGAGTATAAATCAGGCTTAACATGTTTTAAGATGTAAACACATATAATCCCGTAGTTAACGCTAAATTGAAGTGAAAGTAAATAGCAAAAACTATGCCAAGTTTCCGGGAAGATCGGCAAGGTATGTAGGTAGATAAGCTGCAAAAAAGAATTACTAATCCCGATAGTACGTTTTAGCAAAGCTGAACAGGCGTTCGCGAATAATAAAACAAAGGACGGTGGAATAGAAATAGTACATTTCAAATACGCCCGCAACGCGAAGCGCTAAAAATTTTAGAAAACTCTTCAAAAACGCTAAAATTTGTATCTTTTTTGTCCAAAAAACCATGGCTCATGGCATGGCACTAATGACGAATTTTATATTGCGCCGGAAGGTTTTTGCGCCGCATTAAAAAAGTGCTTCTTTAATCGATAAATGCATAATATTTCCTCGAAAATTTTGAATTTTGAGCAATTTTAAGTTCAGCTTCATCTTAGGCATTTTATGAGTAAAGAGGACGAAATTTGTTAAAAAATCAAAAATATAAATCTTTATCACTTTCGTCAAAAACCCATGCAGAAAATGTTCGTTAATTCAAAATCGCGAGTCAAGTCTTGCATACTTAAATAGCGGTAATACTCCTCACCCCGAGTAAATATATGTCTCTAACCTCAGAAAACATTTGAAAATTTTGTTAAAAAAATAGTACAAATTAGAAGTAGGAAAAGTCTGAAAGTCAAATTTCTTCAGGTAGTGAGTGAATTGACCAATAATTACTATAGTCTGTTTCAGACAAGTTCGGTCACAACTTTAAAACAATCTCCGACAATAGACTGACAGATTGCGATTATAGCATTGATCTGATATATAATTATCGTAACGGCTTACTGTCGATGAAAGTCTTAAAATTTATGCACGAAGTCGTAGCAAACAGACTGTAAATTAAATGGTACCATGCTTTCAGTATTTTTGCTGAATAACGAAGAAAATAAAATAGAAGTATTTTTAGCAGCCCACGTTTATCAACTTATTTGTGGATTCTGAGCAAGGAGAAACTATCAAAACCAACGGAATTAGGAAGCTTATATTGGTTTACGGTAGCTGAAAGCTTCTGAAAAGATACCGGAAGCTTATCCGACAATAACAACATATAAATCTCATATAATGTACTCAACGTGGCGTAAAACGGAATATACATCACTAATATGACAATGTACAAATATTAACGTACCTATGTACCTACCAACCTAGCAGCATGTTACAAGCGAAAATGCCTTTCATAACTTGCTTAAAACGCACACTACTGGAGTCCATAAGTAACAACATATGAGGAAATCGAAAATGGATACCTATCAATATCGACGTATGTAAAAACTTTACGAAAAGGATTGAATTCATGGTATCTGTGTACAAGACAAGCACGAGCTCATAAAAACTCGAAATTTTAAGGCGTTGGATACGTTATTGTATAATTTTTGCCGTCTAAAAAGCTCAAGTTCGGATAAGATAAGATGAATACCTAAACATCTATAATATTAATTTCGAGTTGTGTGTAAGTGTGTGTGTGTGCTGTGAGGCAAAAAAGTTTTTGCTGGATAATTTTTGTGATGCTTATATTTTCGCTCAGTGGGCATTCCCCGGGCGCTAATTCAGCACATTTTTTGATCAAAATGGCTCGATCGGACTCCTGAAGCCCGGAAACTGCGGATTTATGTAGAAAGTTTTTGGTAGCTCTAGCCTCATCCGCCTTATTAGCCGCAGGAGTAAAATTCTAAAAGCCACCCTCTATAGATCAACTTTTTATGCGCTATCGACTGGTGTGAGCCGCTTTATGCTGCGGTGTAAGCTGATGTGATGCCGTAAGAAAAACGTGATTTACAAGTGTATTTTATCAAATATCTCAAATCGAAAACATCTTAAAATCTATGTACGCATAAAATAATATATGAAACAGAATATATAAAGCTTCGTGTCACAGACAAAAATATGAAAACCGCTCGCCGATTCATTGCAGAGTCATTCAATTTTTTATTCTAATTACTGGTTAAGATATTATTTGTTTACAAACACTCCTAGCAGATGGGGCAGCGAAGCGCCCCGTTTTGCTAGTCTATAATATTAATTTCGAGTTGTGTGTAAGTGTGTGTGTGCGTGAGGCAAAAAAGTTTTTACTGGATAATTTTGTGATACTTATATTTTCACTCAATGGGTATTCTCGGGCGCTAATTACAATTTTTTGATCAAAATGGCTCGATCGGACTCCTGAAACCCGGAAACTACGGATTTATGTAAAAGGTTTTGGTAGCTCTAGCCGCTTATGCAATTGCCGCAGGGTAAAATTTTAAAGCCACCCTAGATCAACTTTTTATGCGCTATCGACTGGTGTAAACCACTTTACACTACAGTGTAAACTGATGTGATGCCGTAAGAAAAACGTGATTTACAAGTGTATTTTATCAAATATCTCAAATCGCAGCGGATAAATTTCTTCAAAGTTTTCACCAATTATTGGATATCTTATGACTGACCTTACTGTAGAATTTGAAGAAAATTCACGGATTGGTTTCTGAGATACGGGAGCCCAAAGGTACCCTATGCATAGCGTAAAATTTAGGTTTTTGTCTTTTTGCAGAAGCACAGATTGACTGTTGCTTCCAAAATTTGGCCCCTGGGGTTTCTGGGACCGCTGATTCCATATTCGCTACTTTAAATATACGATCTGGCATCATAAAACATGTATGAGACGGGCTGAAAGGAAATCACGTACGGGTACTTATAAACATGATTAATCACTGAAAAAGAGCTTGCACCAAGTCAAAATTTTTGACCTTGTAAACCAGCGCGCGTGAAATTTAATGCGAAGCAATCGAAAGCAGCAAACATGCGGCTTTCGAAAGAAAGCAGCAAACATGCGGCTTTCGAAAATACAAATCCCAATGTTTTTGCTTCTAGCGGCTAATTTAATATGCAACTTTTTGCATTTGTTTACAATGAGGGCAAAGTTGAACATTGTACAAAGTTGAACCCGACGCTATAAGATAGGACGTGATACAACATACTCAATGCTATACAATAGGACGTGATGTAACATACCCCATGCTATACAATAGGACGTGATATAACATGCCCCATGCTATAAGATAGGACGTGATATAACATACCCAGTGTTACAGGATAGGACGTGATATAACATACCCTATGCTACAAGATAGGACGTGATATACCATACCCAGTGCTATAACATATCCTGTGCTGTAAGATTGGTGTCCCAAAAGATCAAAAATATGGTTTGCACCAAAAAAATCTTTAAACATCCCAAAACATCAAAAAATGGTTTTGACCAAAAAAAATTTTTTAACACCCCAAAACATCAAAAATATGATTTTGACCAAAAAAATTTTTAAACCTCCAAAAACATCAAAAGTATGGTTTTGGACCAAAAAAGTTTTTTTAATATTCCAAAACGTTAAAAATATGGTTATGATCAAACAAAATTTTTAAACATCCCAAACCATCTAATGGTATAATGTCCAGAACATCCCAGAACATCAAAAATATGATTTAGGATAAAGAATTCTCAGAACCATTCTATAACGTCAGAAATATGGATTTAATCAAAGAAATGGTTGACAAAAGACAGTTTTAAAAAATTTAAAAAACACAATATGTTTTTACCAACAATTTTTCTAGAAATATCCCAAAAACATCAAAAGTCCCGAAAAATAAAAAAATACAAGAGACATCTCAATCCCATACAGCTATCAGGCCTAAGTTCAGCCAGGGCAACGCCGGGCAGCTCAGCTAGATATAAAAAATATAAAAACCGCTCGCCGATCCATTGCAGAGTCATTCAATTTTTTATACTAATTACTGGTTAAGATATTATTTATTTACAAACACTCTAGCAGATGGGGCAGCGAAGCGCCCCATTTGCTAGTCTATATTAATTTTGAGTTTTCTAATTCTAAATAGGAGTAATGGGACAAGACAACATTCAAACACAATAAGGCATATGAACTTTTACATAGACAATGTTTGGCATATTAGTCACAATTTATATGGGGAGCGCTCTAGCGAGTATGGCAGTGAAGCGCCCTTTTATATAGCCTGTTCCATTCAAAATGGCCCATTCACGCTCTACAGGTTTATTACAGCAATGAACATTTACGGGTTAGGTTGGTGTGACAATCTGTCAGACAGATGCGCCACATAAACCAAGCATATTGAATATCAATAGTTTTAAAGCAACCAGTTGTTACTATAGTGTCACAGTTATTCCACTCAACGCACTGAATATTTAATTAAAACCCACCCAAGCTACGGGACTTCCAAACTTTGTATTTTCAATGGAAGAACCCGCGTTCTTAACTAAATAGGCTTCAGCTTACTTTAGATGCGTCGAGCTTTGAAGATGTTTAGGTCGATTTACATTATGTATACTTCAGCTAGGTCACCTTCATAGTGTACAAGGTCAAGTTAACAGGGAGGATAAAATCGAGATTTCCAGGGTGAGGAGGGAAAATACAGAATTTTCACTACAATAAATTACGTTTGTCTATTTTTACGCCAAAATCCCTTGGAAATACACTAATTTTGGCTCATAATGCCTTATAGTACCTTGCTTTAAGACACTTCAGCGGGAGTAATACCCGTTCTCCTCTCCCTACTATTATATAGTTGTCTCGCATGTACCTATACATACAGCTGCGTCGATGTATACGCGCATGGTCTGTTTCATTTAACTTTGCAGTTTCTTTTAAATATTTCTACAAGAATCGGGCTACAAAACTGGTTTAAAATTTTGATGTAGTAATGTGGCTCACAATGGAATACGTTTCCGGATGACTCGATATTCTGTAGAATATCATTTTAACTGCATTGTTTAAAAAACTTTTTCACCTTTTCAGCCATTTTAAACTTTTTCAAAAACCTCCAAAGTCAAGAATTGAATTGAACTAGGGTTGCCAGGTGGCAACCTTTTTCCGATCAGATTGACGATTTCAGGTTGCGCTGACGTATCTTTGACGATATGAGGGTTCTTGACGGTTTTGTGACGGATTTTAGCCTTTTTTGACAGTTCTGATAAACTTTGACTTCGAGCAAGTTGAACTTTTTTGCAAAACGAATTGAGTGAAAGAATTACTGTATTGAAATCAAATAGTTAGAGGAAAAACCAGGTAGGTAGGTAGGGTACGTAAAGGTTAGATGGAGATGAAAATTGGGACCTGAGAACCCGGCCCGACTCCGAAAATCCGACCCACGGATAGGATCGGCAGAATGCAGAACAACTCGGGTCAAGGGTTGAGGGATGCTGGTTGAGGTTTTCCAGTCGGGCTAAATATGCCGCAAAAATATGAAAATGCCTCGGTCGCAAATCGCTCATAAAAATAAGCGATACCTATAAATATTTAGCGCAATATCTATAAAAACGTATGCACATAGGCGTAGCCAGGATTTTTGCTAGGCGGGAGGGGATCAAAAGAAAGTTTTTTTCGTCTAAAAACTCCATAAAAACGGGCGGGGAGGCTGATAACGTGTTTTTCAGGCTTTTCACATCGTTCTGCACTATTAAAGCAACAGAAAAATTTGTTTTTATTGAGTTTTTGTTGTTCTTGAGAGAAAAATGCTTCATTATAAGCTCGAAGCGCTAATTTTTTTTGACTTTTACTGCAATAAAACTATAGAAACTGCCAAAAGATGGAAGAAATCGGCGCAAGCATACTCCTTAGTCAGGATTTTTGCCAGAGAGTCAGAAAATGTTTTTATATTAGGAATTTTTGAGAATATATTGACCTCGAATTTTTTTGTCAAAAACGATATTTTCCTGGGTTTTCGACATTGCTGAATCAAAAGAAGAAGGTTTTATTGATCGGAATGCCGTTTTTTCATCATGTTTTGAAAAATATTCCTTTTTCAGTTTTCAATTTATGGCGACAGCAATTGTTTGCGGATTCAGACTGATGCCAGACATGGGCTAAGCCTAAGGCATAAATGGAAAAATTGCTCCGTTCGCTTCGCTCGCTCCTGCAATTTTTGCTTCATTTATCTCAGGCTTAGCCCATGCGCTAGTTTCAATGTGAATGCACATAACTAAGTCTAAGCCTAAGATATTGGTAACCCCGCTCAGTCACAGTCCCCTGACACTTCGGAGACAAATCCGAAACATCTCCAAAGGTAGAGCTTACTTTTTGTCTATCCTTAAGCACATGAACTTCAACAGCCTGTAACTCGGTCAATAATGCCGATCGCCACCTAATTTTTTCAGATTTGAATTCCTTGACCCTTAATTAGATTAAATCAACCAGGGAAATTAATTTCTAGAAGGTCACTTAGTTCTCAATATTAGCCTTATATTAAGAATCCATTAAAACGTATAAAAATGCGTTACAGCCTTTTTTCAGAAAACTAGCTATATGGCCTTTTTAAACTTACAAACATGGCTATATAAGCCTTTTTAAATTCACAAACATGGCTATTTAGCCTTTTTAGACTAAAAATTGCTATTAATCCCTTCTCGGAGTCGAGAAATAGCTATGTATCATACCTTAACTTCGTTGTCTCATTTAATTTTGCTGCGTGTTTTATTCCGTAATTATTACTACGAGAATTAATTCACTCCTTCATGGCTCTGAATAAATCTTTCTCTCCGTGCAAAGAAATGCAAAGAAAGTAGGTAGATGAAACCGTTGAAGTGGTTCAGAAGATTTATAATTTTTGCGGTTCTTCGTATAATTTGGCAGTCAACGACGAAAATGCTGATGTTCGGCGGCATACAATTGATCGTCTTCGTATTACTAATTGGATCGATGCGAGTTGACGTCATACTACCGGACGAACTGTGCTCAAAATTTTGCCGTTTATACAGCGTCCATTGCGGAAGATGTTCGATGCGAAACGACTTTAGCCCCAACGAATTTTTTCGCGTATGGTTGCGAAAATTATGGTCTTTTTGAACTTTCGTTTATTATTGCTAAGTGGCGACGTCGAAACGAACCCTGGTCCTAAACGTCAGACAAAAGATTCGACTAGTTCGCAGTCGAAAGACATTGACAAGAGTCAACTCATTACGGCACCCTGCGTTTGTTGTCGTTCGAATGTCGGCGACGGCGACTTGGCTTTTCAGTGCGGTTATTGTGGTTCGTGGGAGCACGCCGCGTGTGCTTCCATCTCGGACAACTTTCATAACGAATTCGCCGCCTTGTCGTCTGATGCCTCTAAACTATTCATTTATTCTTGCACGCAATGCTACGTTCGCAGCGTTCCTACACTCGCTTTAAACTCCTATCGATTGCTGCAGAAGCCGAACTTTGCCCCTTTGCCCGCTGAGCCTGTGGATTTTGCTCAATCATCAAACATTTCTGCAGCCGCCCCTCATCGTCCTACGTTCGCAGGTGGACCTCCTTTTCGCGGCGGGCCTGTTTGTGGCCCATCGGTGTTGGACTCGGTTCGTATAGCCGTTGACCTTCAAGAACGTTCTACCAGGGCTGTTGGTTTTAACATCAATGAAGTAAAAACCGGCACCGCTTCTGATCAAAAAAAGTTTGATCTAGCCGAAGTTCGTCGCTTGGCGGATGACCATGATTTTGATCCCGACGACATTACCGATTGCTATCGTTTGGGACGGGGCGATATACCTAATCGAAAATACGAACGCTTGCTCAAAATACAATTTTCCTCAGCACACGCCCGCAACTTGTGGTTGCGAGCTTTCCAGTCGCCTAAACCTGCGGCGGGCGACAGACGGGATCCTACGCGAATCTGGTTTCGACGCGATTTGTCCGATCAGGAGCGTCAGGACGCTTACGAGGAGCGTCAGTTGCGTCGAACGTCCGGCGCTGATGCTAACGAGCGTCGATCGTCGTGGAGGAATAATTCGCGCATAATTTGAGGATGCGGGCCCCCTCGCGGACGGCAGTCAGTTTTGCGTTGTTGTTTATTTAATGCACGTAGTATACTAAATAAACTAAATGAGTTTGATGCATTTTTAACAGCAAATGATTTCGATATCGTGTGTGTGTGTGAATCCTGGTTAACTCCTAGTGTATCTAATGGCTTACTTTGCAATTTAAACCGTTTTAATGTGTATCGTTCCGATAGGATCAATCGAAAAGGTGGAGGTGTTTTTATTCTTTCAAAAAGTACTTTAAAATCCTACTTGCCGAAAGTACCGGAAAATCTTTTCAGTGAAGAAATAGTTATTGTTGATTTCATTGGCGTAAGCTCCAAGATTCGTGTGCTACTTTTTTACAGGGCGCCGGATTATGATTTCTCCCACATGAGAATGCTTTGCCGTGTTATAGAATGGGCCTCTCAGATACAGTATCCTTTTGTCATATTAGGTGATTTAAATTTTCCTAATGTAGACTGGTCTAGTTTTATTCTACCTTCGAGTCCTATTAACCGATCTTTTTGCGAGTGTATGCTTTCTCTATCTTTTAGTCAAAAAGTTTCTGAACCAACACACGGTATGCATATTTTAGATGTTATTTTTGATGCCCATTCTATCGAAAACGTTGAAGTCAACCCACCTTTTTCTACTAGTGATCACTCGGTTGTTACTTTTTCTCTTAAATGTTCTATCTTGGAAGAAAAAAGTTCTGCTAAACTTAATTTTCGCAGAGCAAATTATGATCAGATTGAATTATTTTTGTCCGCAATTTCGTGGCCTGACATTTTTCGGATTGCGTTACTTGTGATGATTTCTACAACAAATTTTTGTCTGTTATAAATCCTTTAATTTCCCAGCATGTTCCAAAAATTGAAGCTAAACCTGCAACTGTGAAAAGATACCCAATGAACATAAGAAAGCTGGTTGCTAAAAAACTGAGGCTGTGGCATGTTTATAAACAGAGAAAAACGCCTGAATCTAAAGCTGTTTATAATAACTGTGCAAAGTTATTAAAGGCCGAAATCTATAAATTTCACTCTTCCAAAGAGGATAAACTTATTAAATCTGGAAATTTGAATTCTTTTTATAATTTTGTTAATTCTCGTATTAGTGGTGAAAGAACTATTCCAATTTTAACTGATGGCGATCGTGTGATTGCTTCTACTGACAAAGATAAGGCAAACGTTTTTAGCACACTTTTTGCTTCAGTCTTTAGTGTTCCTACGCAAACGAATTTTGGTCTTATTAATGCTTGTGCACAGCCAAAGTTATCAAACATTCGTTTTTCTGATGATGTCGTTTTTTCTGCTATACGGAAAATTAAACCATCATTATCGATTGGCCCTGACGGACTTTGCGCATTTTTTGTGAAAAAACTTGCTTTTGTACTTACCCAGCCCTTAACCACTATTTTTGAAATATCTTTCAAAACCCATTGTATTCCTGCACTGTGGCGCACCGCTAATGTTGTTCCTGTGTATAAAAAGGGCGACCGGAGTGATGCTAAAAATTACAGGCCGATATCGTTATGTTGTATTACGTGTAAGATCATGGAATCTATAATTAACAGTACGATGCAAGCACATTTACGTGAGAATAATTTGATCTCCTCCGGTCAGTTTGGTTTCCAAAAGGGTAAATCGTGTGAATTGCAATTACTAAAGTGCAAAAATGAATGGACTAAATTAATTGATGAAAAAAACACTGTTGATGTTATCTACATTGATTTTTCTAAAGCTTTCGACACTGTAGTTCACCGTAAATTAATTTATAAACTGGAAACTTTTGGATTTTCTGGAGATTTATTGAGTTGGTTAACTTGTTTTTTGAGCGATAGGACTCAAAGGGTTGTTATTAACGGTCAGTTTTCGAGCGAAAAATCTGTCACTAGCGGTGTTCCTCAGGGCAGTATACTTGGCCCGATTCTTTTTGTTTTATTCATAAATGACATTAGCGACCGCTTAAATAGCAAAGTTTGCCTTTTTGCCGATGACGTCAAGCTTTATAATTTATCTAGCAATCACACCCAACTTCAAGATGATATCGCTAAACTCGTAGTCTGGTCCAAGGATTGGCAGTTAAAAATTGCTACTGAAAAATGCTACGTGTTATATCTAGGTTTTGGAAATCCCAAGCATTCTTATAGAATTTCTGACCTGACTGTAGAACAGAGTGTAAATTCTGTAAAGGATTTGGGTGTTTACGTATCAAGTAAACTTGATTTTAATTTCCACTATAATGATATAACGCGTAGAGCTTATGCTAGGGCTATGCTAATATCGAAATCATTTGCTTCTAAAAATAAACTAAATATGTCTAGGGCTTTTACTGTTTACGTCAGACCGCTTCTTGAGTATTGTAGCACTGTTTGGAATCCATACCGTAAGACCCATGTTTCAATGATCGAAAATGTTCAAAGGAAATTTACACGTAAAATTATTGGATTTCGGGGACTTTCTTATGCTGAAAGACTCAGTTCCTTAGAATTGGATAGCCTGGAGATTCGCAGATTGCGTAGTGATCTGTGTATGATGTATCAGATATTGAGTGGTAGATGCGTTTTGCAGCAAGCCGACTTTTTTACTTTTTGTGAAAACAACACGCGTGCTCAAAATTCAATGAAATGTGAATGCACTCCTTTTCGGCTTGATGTTCGTGGGTATGATTTATCCAATAGGTGGATTCACGTATGGAATTCTCTCCCTGAAGCTGTTGTAAGATCTCCTAGTGTTGCTTCCCTCCGTGAAAAGTTGAAAAAAGTTGATCTAACGGGGTATTTGCTAGGGGGCGTGTTCTAAGTGCATAATTTATTTAGCCTGCGCGCCTACCTTCGTCTTTTGCACTAATCTCGTATAAATGTACTTTAATTAATAATTTCTTGCTTTTAGAATATGTGATTTTGTATGATGATTCATGTCGAATGTTTATTTATAATTGTATTTCATTGTATATTAATGTTTCTTTTCTTATTGTGTTCTTTTTTTGTGCGACGAAAATAAAATATTTGTATTGTATTGTATATTGTATCTTTTTGAAACTCAGAAAAAACCATTAAATAGCATTTCTGAGCTCAAAAAGGACTACAGCTAGTTTTCTGAGCCCAAAAAGGCTGTAGAGCTAATTTTTTGAGTCCAAAAAGGCTATGCAAGAATGGTTTTTTAAAGTGAAATCGCTGTATAACTATCGGTTTTTCAAAGCTCAGAGGGAAGTAATAGCCCCTTACTCCCCAGGCTCTTGTATGACCCGTTTCCTCTCATGCATGTGTGATTAAGGGGCTGATAGTAAAAAGGTTATTCGTCCTCGAGAGCGGATAAGGGATACCCTTACATACTTATATTTAAAAACATTTTTGATAGTTACTTCCGAAAAACGCTGAAAATTTTTGATGAAATGAAATGGTGAAATGTCCAAATTATTTTCTAATTTCATGTTTTGCTTAACTCCAGGATCATGAATGCTTGCAAGTCGTATTATACAATATGCACGCCACGTGATATTACTATTCTCGCTATAATCACTGAAATAATGTGTCTAGAAAAATTCACCTGTTTATTTTGACCGTCCAATGGCTGATAAAATGCCTTCTGTCAAGATTGGCAGCCTAGCTTTCGAAATAATCGCCGAATGTTCGGTCACAAAAGCAAGGTTAGTCTTACTTTTTCTATAAGACTAGGCAAGGCATAATTTTAATCAGCAAGAGTCGAACACCTGTTCATTATGTATCGTATTTAGCTATTGTAAAGGGTATGTACGCAGGGGGTGGCCGCTTCTCTAAGACACAAAGTTTTTAAAGGTAAGATAATGCATGGAAAATAATGAAAATTGGCATCCGTTTATTAGAAAATCTCAAGATTTTCGTCGCTTCGCGACTAAGGATCCTTTCTTTTCATGTTCGGTCTTCAAGCGCGATCAAAAATACGTCACTTTTCAAAGTCAGTTTAGAGAGGAGATAATTTTTTTCGAAAAGCTTGAATTTTGTTAGCTAAGGGGGTAGATCAAGTTCGGAAACGCCAGAAAATGCAGTTTACTTTGTGTACCGCCAAACATGTCCCGGAATATAGTATCATTATGTATCGTATTTCGCTATTGTAAACAATATTCGGACCACCTCTTTCACAAAAAATCCTGCGTACGCCCCACCTTTCATATAGGTATCATGTTTTGCGATTTTCAACAATAAATTATCTTGACTTTATTCTTACAGAGTACTTCTTAACTTTTCACTCAATTCACCAATGAATAAATCACTGAGATTTGAGTTGTTAGGATTCCCGATTTTTCAAAGCACAATTCGTCTAAAAATATAGAGATTGAGTCAAAAAAGGGCTATACCCCCGATTACATCAAAACTTGAACTAACGTTAACATAAAATTTTGAGATTATAATAATGTAAAGACGACTCACTAAATTCAATGTAATCCAATGGCAGTTCAATCAGCTGAAAATTTAATTCATTCCTTAAGTGGTAATAGGCTCTTTTACGAAGCAAACCGCTTTTAATTTGATTGAGTATTTGAGAATTATAACGACCACTGTACGATTCGTTTTTCGAGCTACCCTGTTTAATCCTGTCTAGATTGGCTCACATCTCATTGCCACACTCGGTTGTTCAGAGTCCGGTGTTCATGCCAGTGGGAACACAAGGCACGTTGAAAGGATTATTACCTGAACAGTTGGCCAACCTAGGATATAGGATAATGCTAGGAAACACGTATCACCTTGGTCACAGGCCAGTACGTTTTAAATTGTTTGGTTTGGCCTGATCGTACCTGATTGGTAAAATTAGAAAATCATAACACATCCGGTGTGATACAACTATCGACTTAGATGTCGATTTCACTAGTGTCTCTGCTAAGTTATTGTATAGTGACAAACCGAAATTCGTTGTTGCTACAGAAAAAGTACAATAAGTTGAAATACGCTGCTCGTGTTTGATGCTTCTTTATAAATGCGAAAAGTGCACTTTGAATATCATTTATGAAGCGAACTGTATTTGGATTATAAGTTTCCTGATCATTTTTAGTGGAGAAGGCAAATTTTTCTCTTTTAATGAGGTGGTTATTTCAAAATAAAAAAGAAACGTTTTTACAAATTTAATTTTTTGGTAATAGAGTTTTTATTTAAATTCTTGAATTTTTAAATTTTTTTCGTGAATTTTTTTTAATTTTTCTGGGAAAAGAGAATGTCTGAAATGGATGTTTTTCTGCCGCTCTACCTCTTTGACGTTTATTAATAGACAGTCATCAAAACAGCAAATAAGGAAATAACGAAAGGCTGTCTTATTAAGAACTAAAAAGTATTCAAAAAAAGCTCAGCTATTCAAAAATATAAAGTATTTGAAATTATTTAGTGAAGTTTTATATGTACATATGTAATAATAAATATCGTAGTTTTCACGATATATAACAAGAGTTTTTGTTATGTTGAGCTTGTACATACATATGTAGTGCTGCGATTGCTAAAAAATATTTAGGATTTTTTCGGCACTTGTAATTTTTAATTGACGTAAAGAGCTAATAAAATGGCGTGTTTCCGAACGAAAATTATAAAAGACATGCATATTTTTTATTAGAAAGTGGGAAAATGGTATAGAGAATTGCAAGCTTAATATGGACGGTGGAGGCATGGCTTAGTCTTCATCATGTATATGAGAAACAGGTTAACTTGGATGAGGTACGATTCTAAACCTCTTTTCACCATTTTTATGCTTTATTAGCCTTTTATACGTATATTAACAAGTGTTTTTGTGTTTTAGGGTCACGAGATTGTGAAACAGGCTGGTGGCTTGCATAAATTTATGAACTGGCCGCATTCTCTTTTAACTGTACGTAAATTTTGTAAGTTGAATGGCTGTTATTGAACTGTGACTATAAGACGGTGAAGGGCAATAATAAGTACGGTTAGTCCATTTTGTTATTACTGGGATTAAATTTAGTGAATTAAAACAGCACTTTATGGAAGTTTTGTCCCTACATTTCAGCTTCAACTAATCGTCCTTCCTTAGGCATATTCGGCCCGTGAAACATTTGCCCCCTCACTCGCCGAGAATACATGCTAAAGGGCTAGAGAGAACCCCTCCCCTACCTAACGTCGGCCTCCTCCACCCTATTAGTCCCAAAAAAGTGTTTTTATCCCTTGCCCGGTTTTGGGTTAAAACTTGCATGTGGTATGAATCTAACCCTCTTTTTCAAGGTGTTTTTTGCGGTTTATCGCGAAAGAAACTTGTTTTTACTTTCCTCACCACTCCGAAAAGCGGCTGGTTATTTCCATCTAAATTTTTGAGCTGCTTATGTATGATGGAGTCATAGTTTCCCAAGGTCGGAAGTTCAGGGGGTGAAATCCCAAAATTTAGTGACCGCTAAATTTAGAGTCCAGCCTTTTTTGCAGGTCACATATGAAAAATGGCTAAAACATCCTATATAGCATGTTTTAATGTGAAAAACTGCATTTTCAGCTACTTTTTGTCCTATTCTGACTAGTTTCGTCACTCTTGTAAGTAAAACATATAAGAATTCATCAAAAATTTTGACTTTTCAGATCATTTTAAGTTCATTCTTTCTAGGTATTTTATGGGTAAACAAAACAGAAATGTATTAGTCGGCGCGAAGCGCCGAAAAATTTCAATATCTTCGCTCCTTTTGTACCCACAAATCATGCAGAAAATGTTTGATAGCTCAAAATCGTCCGACAGTGATTCAAGTCTCGGACCCTGAGGTGGGGTATTATCTTCCCTCACCCCTATGGGAATGTAGGAATAGAGTACTCATATATCTGTTAAATTATCAGATCTGAATATTGACTATTGAAGTTTTAATCAGGCCGCAAAAGATAGGTTTTAGATTTCATATTCTAGCTTTTGATATCCCATTTTAGTCTAATTCGCGTTATATGGCTTTTGTCATCTTGAAATTTCAGTCATCAGTAGTATCTTCATCTTATGCCTACATAGATAATAGGTGCACAAGGTCAGGGTCCCGCAGGGGGGTTTAGAAAAAACTAGGGCAGGTTGGACAAGACAAAATTGCGCTGTTGAATACGAAACATTTTGGTAAATAAAATGTAGAAAAATGGCTGTTTCGCTAATGACGTCGCGTCACGGATTTCAGATTGATATTTCACACGAAATAAGACATAATATGAATTTTCAGGTACGTTCATCATCAAATGAAGAATGTATATTTTAAATTTTCTTTATACACTTTCATTTTACTGCAAAGTTTCGCGGCAAATCTAGTTTCATTTAAAGTTATTCACTTATATATACCCAATTACACTGAACAATTCAGGACTTCGCCGAAAACGTGTATAAAGAAGATGAACTTCGTGATATTACTCTGCACGGTTTTTTTGTATTCAGCAAAGATTTTTCCCGATGTACAAAGACTTTTCAGGACCGTCTTTGTACATTTACAAAGATTTCTGGGAAGGCAAAAACTGTGTAAAAGGTGTGAAATTCCCAAAATTTTCGAAATGAGTAATTGTTTGTCCTATATATCTTTAAAGGGGCAGAATTTGCATTTAGAATGGGTAAATGTCAAATTTTAGGCGCTTTGCGCCGTTTTGAGACAATTTTAAGTAATTTTTGGCATCAGAAAGCCAGAAATTAGCTAAAATATACTACCAAAGGTCGAAAAACCCTGTTTTACCACACCGAAATCGTCACTGTACCATATTATAATACACAAAAATTTGCATGTACCAAATGTACAAAGACTTCTGGGGACCCTATTTGTACATGTACAAACGGACCTTGTACAAAAACACTGTTACTCAGTTTATAACTCATTTATATTTTAGTCTCTCTCTGAAGTAATCTGAAAGATGACGATTACATTCCTCTCGTTTCTGTATCTATACGCAGCGATTCAAAACTTGTGACTGCTGAAGGATTCAAAGTGGCTCAATTCACTCTTATTGGACAGCCTGCCTTTTAATTTTCATTAAAAGGGGGCGAATCTAGTCAGCTAATTAATTGAAAAATGGGAGTCATTTCTGGCTAGCATTAAAAAAATTCAAAAAGTGAAAAAATGATTTTTTCCTGGAAATTCAGTAGACATCCGGCTTGTTGTTACTCAATAATTTAGGTGGGGAGCATAATTACTTGACGTATTAATTTTCAATTCTATAATTTACCTTTTAATGTTGATTTCAACAAGCATGCACGAAATTATTAAATGTTTGTTTGTACTCTTTTTAAAAGGACAGTGGAGGTTTTCAAATGGTTTCGTTGTCGGATCTGATGGAAGTTGGTGAGGAAGGTGTCACGTTTTCATCACCGCATACTGGCGAGCCCATGTTATTGACCCCCGAACATTCCATCGAGATACAGAACGCCCTTGGAGCCGATATCATAATGCAATTGGACGACGTTGTGCCTTCGACGACCACTGGTCCCAGAATAGAAGAAGCTATGTATCGGTAACCATGATAGTCCAATTTTTTTGTTCGTTGGCGATTTACTTTTTTATATTTCGGTGCTTTTTTTGTATTCGGCAAAGATTTTTCCCGATGTATAAACACTTTTGGGGACCGTCTTTGTACATGTACAAAGATTTTTGGGAGGATAAAAATTGCAAAGCTTTAAAATTCGCAAAAATTTTCGGCACTTCGCGCCGAAATGTGTAATTGTGTGTTCTATATGTATGTTTATAATAACAGGCATTGCATTTTAAAAGGAAACATGTCAAATTTTCCGGCCAGAAATCAGCTAAAATATTCTACCAAAGGTCGAACAACTCTGTTTTTGCCAACATGAAATCGCTACTGTACCATATTATAATACCCAAAAATGTGTTTGTACAAAATGCACAAAGACTTTTAGGGACCATCTTTGTACATGTACAAACGGACCTTGTACAAAAAATGCTGTGTTTAACTTTTAAATCAAGCCCGAAAATAGGCGTTGTTTTATCAGTAGTTTGACGAATTTAATTTTTTTCAATTAAAAGGCTTGCCATCTTGTTAGAATGACCGGTTTTCTACTGAAATTTTCGATTGTGAAGACATTTCATGTAAACTCATTGAATTTTCCCTGCTTTGCTAAGCCATTATAGCTCAATGTTATTTATCGTAAAGCCTATTTCACTAGATCGGCTGCTGAATGGTTCTGATCGAATCTGTTATCCATTACCATATGTTTGCGTCATTTCTTGCTCTGCTTCCGCAAAACTAATTTAATCATGCGTATTACATATAGGCGCGCATTTACATACATATTTTTCTAATGCGTGTCATGAACATAATAGATGCAAAGCATATTCAATCTGGTGGGGGTCAAGTCAACGGTCTAGATGGGGGCTTAAAAATTGAGCATTTTTGGGCCAAAATGACCTCAAAAACTGGTATAAGTACTAAAACAAGTACGTTGTTACACAGTTTCTGGTCAATATAAGGCACTTTTGATTGATAATTTTAATTTTCATCCATTTTCAACTCTCATCCATTTTTAACTTCATTTCGTCTCTTTTTCGCTACAGAATTCTTGCGTTTTTCTATTTCGGGCGTATAAAATTTAAACCTCCACGCGCATGTCTGGTTATAAAGCATACTCGGCAAGTTCAATGTAGCATTCTTAATTTCATCAGTGACAGCCCATCAAATTTTTTTTGTTCAAGCAGTTTAGTACAAGTTCTGTCATAATATCTATGTATGTTTGTATATTTTGTTCACGGAATATGCCATTGTGTTGCGCTCATCCTTTCAACATGAATTTAACTAAAATAAATACGTATTCATATTAAAATTTAGCACCATCAGATGGTTGGATCGGTGTTTAGCCGCTAATAAGCGACCCCACGAGCAGAACTTGTTCCCTATCGTGCAAGGCGCGCTTGATTCAAAATTAAGAGAGATCTGCGCCAAGGGTAAGACGATAAAATGGATTTCTTAGCGTTAGTGGCGGATCTAGGATTTTCCTAAGGAGGGGGGCGGTATTCCAACTTTTCCAAAACAGTCAAAATTAGGTCCAAAAATTTGCCCTTGACGCGCGAAATAGCGTTTTTTCGGTGTTTTATGTACATACATTGTATACTTTTACATAAAATCACTTTTGATGCAATATTTTATCTGAAAATTTTAAATTTTTCGACAATTTTGTGCGAAAAAATCATTAAAGTTCTTTGACTTTATAAAAATCTGGCGCGAAGCGCCGGAAAATCAGTGAAATTAAGGCGGATAGACGTATAGAAGCATGATTTACTGCTTGATTTCCTGCATTTATAGCATTTGATACGAAACATCGAAATTTTTAATTGAAAATAGAAGAAAACTATTTACAAATAGCTGTTTATGCTGTTAAAATTGTTTTGAAACCTACAAGAACAGAAAATGGCTCCCAGTTCGCCAAGAAAGTAAAGAAATGTTATTAATTGGTATCATCAGGCGCGTAGCGCCGGAAAAATTCGAGAAATCATGGTCACTGACGGCCAAAAACATTGCAAATGGCATATCCATTGTTTGTCTCGCCAAATATTTTTGGCCGATGGGTGGGGGCGGCCGCCCCCTTAAATCCGCCCCTGCTTAGCGTGTGCTATTGTATTTACATGCTTTCCTCGTTACTATTTTGGTAACATGTATCTCATTTGATTTTAACTTTTTTAGCAAATAAGGATGTGTGTCGTGCGGTAGCCAAACCGACTAAAACAATAAAGTTGTTTTTTCTCAAATAGGAATTCATACATGATTTTTTTGACTTTTTCTTTTCAACAGACTTTAGTTAATACGAGTACATGCGCGTAAGTTGCCTGTTTTTTAGTTTCATAAGAATTCGTTGCGTAAAAACATCCGTTGCGATTAAATCTCAAAGAGATAATCAATGAAAGGTCATCGATCTAATGGTCTTTTGGTAAAATTTTTCATAAACTAGGTACTTTCAGCCATTTTTCTTATGTAGCTTGATCATTCTACCAATCTGAATCACATGCGTGTGTTTTTTATAACAATGTCAGGCAGATTTGCACACCGTTACGGATTTACGAGTTATATGTAATGCACGCTTTTTCATCACTTCGTTCTATCTTATACGCTTTCCAAAAATGGGAAAGCATCTAAAAATGACAAACTACTGGTTTCTGCCTAAAAAATGGGGTGAGGTGTAATAATCTTAAGTTCAAGGCAAGAGGGAGATGACCGTGTTTGAGTGATGATCACGCGTGCATACTGGGGGGTTATGGTCGACAAAGATTTTTTCCTATGTACAAAGACTTTTCGGCTTCGTCTTTGTACATGTACAAAGATTTTTGGGAAGACAAGAACTGCGAAAAAAGGTCGAAAATTCGCAAAAATTTTCGGCGCGAAAAATGAGTAATTGTGTGTTCTATATATTTTTATAATGGCAGAAATTGCATTTCAAAACGAAACATGTCAAATTTTTCGGCGCTTCGCGCTGTTTTAAAACGATTCTTTGTGATTTTTGTCATTAGAGACACAGACATTACCTAAAATACACTACCAAAGAGTCGAACAAACCAGTTTTACTACACTGAAATCGCTACTGTACCATATTATAATACCCAAAAATTTGCATGTACAAAATGTACAAAGACTTTATGGGACCGTCTTTGTACTACAGACGAACTTTGTACAAAAAAACATTGTATGGGAGTATTCTCCTTCAAGGACTTTTGAAAAGCATACCCTCACACGTTTTTGAACCAAAACCTATTGCTCGAAACTATGACAAACCGTCAAACGACGCCTGAAAGTATAATTTCGACGTATACATTCATATACTCATTGTTCGAACAGTTAGTCTCTTCAATTCTTTCATCCAGACACGTTTCTTCCATTATTTTGTATATACGTATTTAATGTTGCAGGTCATTCTTTCGACCTCGCTGTCATTTGTCCTCATGCAAATTTAGCCACAAATACTCATGAAAAATTAAATTCAAACGAATTAAGCATCAAAATTTGGCATTAAATAACAAAACGAATTACTCATTCATACCCCTCCCAAAACTTTCAACCGTGTGCATTATGCTTTTTCATAAACCTACATAACTCTAATAAAAAATATTTGCAGAAATGATAAAAAGAAACACACCCGGTTACGCGATTGGAGGTTTAAGCGGCGGAGAGGCGAAAGATGACTTTTGGCGCATGGTCCATTTGTGCACAGATCTATTGCCCAAAAATAAACCACGCTATTTGATGGGAGTTGGTATGGCCGAAGATTTGGTTGTCTGTTCCGCCCTCGGCATCGATATGTTCGATTGTGTTTATCCAACAAGGACAGCAGTAAAAAATATGCTGTTTTGAATGTTTGTTCGCTAGTAAACTTTATAACAGATTTTTAAATATTTTTGATAAGGACTTGGAAAATACGAACTTTTTCAAGCAATTTAAAACTATAATGCTTACAAGACGATAGGCATCACTTCGGACGAGGCCTCGGTAATCCTCGGTCTTTCTTGAGATCCCTCGACCTCGGCCGAGGGTAAGGTGAAAAATGGCCGAGGGACCGAGGATTTTTTTAATTTTGCATTTTTGAGTGATACTAGAATAGCACAAATACAGCACCGAGCGTCTAGAGTTTTGTTCGATAACAAGGGATATGTGCAGCTCTGCAGCCATGGATGCCTATACGGCGGTTACGGGTCATTTTTTTGATAAAGAAATGTGGGAACGTAAGGCGGCAGTTGTTGAATGCTTATTGTTCCCAGAGAATCATAGAGGCGAAAATTTTGCTTCTGCTGTGAAAAGGGTGCTGTTAGATTTCAATTTACTTAGCAAAGTGCACCTCGTCATTCGTGATAACGGGGCTAATGTTGTTAAAGCGATGGAAATTGGCAAATCCAAAAATGTCGGCTGCTTCTTGCATGCCCTCCACCTGATCGTAACAAATAGTTTTAAAAGCCAACGTGTCGTTAATGACATGATCGCAAGACTAAATTCAATACAAAGAAGTGTTTTTAGTACAAGGTCCGTTTGTACATGTACGAAGATGGTCTCCAAAAGTCTTTGTTCATTTTGTACATGCAAATTTTCGTGTACTATAATATAGTACAGTAGCGGTTTTAGTGTTTTAAAACGGGGTTTTCGATCTTTGGTAGTGTATTTTAGCTAATTTCTGGGTTTCTAACCAGTGGTTTTATTTGTCCTCGGAAAAGGCTTTACCTGACGTACAAAGACTTTTTGGGACCGTCTTTGTACATGTACAAAGTTTTTTGGATGACAAAAATTGCAAAGAAGGTCTGAAATTCGCAAAACTTTTGAGAAATTGTGTGTTCTCGTATCTTTACAATGGCAGAAATTGCATTTCAAAATGAGAAATGTCAAATTTTTCGGCGCTTCCCGCCGTTTTACGACGTTTCTTAGTGATTTTTGCCCTTAGAGACCCAGAAATTAGCTAAAATAAGTCGAGGTTTTTACCACTAAAATCGCTACTGTACCATATTATAATACCCAAAAATATGCGTGTACAAAATGTTCAAAGATTCTTGGGAAGACAAAAACTGAAAAGCTGTAAAATTTCTAAACGTTTTCGGCGCTTCGCACCGGAATGAGTAATTGTGTGTTCTATATATCTGTATATTGGCAGAAATTGCATTTCAAAAGGAAAAATGTCAAATTTTTCGGCGCTTCGCGCCGTTTTGAAATAATTTTTGGCGTCAGAAACCTGGATATTAGCTAATACATTACCAAAGATCGAAAACCTGTTTCACCACACTAAACTCGTTACTGTACTATATTGTAGTACACCAAAATTTGCATGTTTAAAATGTGCAAAGACTCTTGGGACCATCTTTGTACATGTGCAAACGGACCTTGTACAAAAAACACTGTATCTGACCCCAAAAATTACTAAAAATTGTCACCAAATGGTGCGAAGCACCGAAAAATTTGACATTTCTCCATTCTGAATGCAAATTCTGTTATTTTTATACTCATTTCCGTGCGAAGCACCGAAAAATTTTCGGGAATTCTACACCTTTTTACAGTTTTGTCTTTCCCAAAAATCTTTGCACATCTTGTACACACGAATTTTTGGGTACTATAATATGGTACAGTAGCGATTTTAGAAGTGGTAAAAACAGAGTTGTTTGACTTTTGGTAGTGTATTTTAGCTAATTTCTGGGTCTCTAAGGGCAAAAACCACTAAGAATCGTCTTTAAACGGCGCAAAGCGCCGAAAAATTTGACATTTTTCATTTTGAAATGCAATTTCTACTATTATAAAGATATGTAACTAGAACACACAATAGTGATAGCGAAAAAGAGCTGATTGATCAAGACGATTAGCAATTTGTCACTGCTGTGCCTGTCATTTGTATACCTACCTTTGAATGAAATTTGTATCATAGCTTAGTAGCTTTGAACTATATTACACTAATCAATCCTATTGCTACTGTACCCACATCACATAGAGCATATATGTCCTATATTGTTTATACTCATATACTCATATTATATCTATAACAAATCCTCGGTCCCTCGGCCCTTGGCCGAGGCCGAGGCAAGGATTTCAAAGTCCCTCGGCCGCGGCCGAGGGAAAAAAAGACCCTCGTCCGATCCCTAGGCATCACTTGTAAGAAACTGTACTTTTGTGATAGATCGCAAGAAATTTTGGCTGTGCTCATCTGCTCCACGTTCGAAAATGGGCAGAGAACAGGCACGTAGCTGGCCGTCCCATTTGGGGGGGACCAACACTAGTTTTGGGGGAACTAAGCCCAAAAAAGCTAAAAATAGCACAAAATAACGTCTATTCTTCCGATTTTTCTTAATTTGGGGGTTCCGAACCGAACCCTCCCATTCCCCCCAGAGATAGGTGTCTGGCAAAGAAATCTGGGATAGGTATCTGGACAAAGAAAATTTCCGCTAATGAATAAAGCCTCAAATAATTTAGCCAATTAATTAGTTCTTTGGTCGAGTTATCGCGTATTTTCTTTGATTTAGTATCTAATTTCCTCGTTTGTTTTATTATTCTCTGATCAGTCGGCGAATACACTTTTAAGTTTAGCTTTTCTATGCCTTGGCGGTCGACACATTTACCTAGTTTGATTATTTATTCGCCTGATTCTCATTGCTTAGGACTTTTGAATTCTATTCTATTCATCGTTGGGCTTGTTTTTAAGAAAACAACAGTAATTCAATGGTAATAAATAACGAAAACTTTCCAGTATTGTTCATTTTTTAGAAAAATTTTGCTTTATGATTTTTTCTAGCGTTTCGGTCGCGCATTGATTCCGGGCGGTTCGATAAATTTGAAAAAATCAGAATACCGGCATGATTTTACGCCCATCGATCCCCAATGCACTTGCAGTACGTGCGTCACGTATACGAAGTCCTATTTGAATTGTATTGTGACCAAGGAGACCGTTGCGTGCCATTTGCTCACCATCCATAATTTACATTATCAGGTATATTTTCCTTTCCAATATCCTGTGATTAGTTTGTAAGGTAAACGTTACCCTGGGCAGGCACGTAGCTCTAGGGGGCATGGGGGTCCGGACTCCCCAAAATTCAGAAAAATCGGAGAAATAGGACTTTTTAAACGTTATTTTGTGCTATTTTTGGCCTTTTTGGGCTTAGTACCCCCAAAATTGGTGTTGTTGCCCCCCAAAATAGGACGGTCAGCTACGTGCCTGACCCTGGGAACTTATATTTAAGTTTTTATTTTATTTCATTTTATTACCTTACTTTTCTTCAAATACATGATTGACTAGATTCTCTGAAAAGTCATAATTTTTTCCAAATAAAAGTCGAATTGTTATTGATTTATGCTGTGAGTCTAGTTGCTCTTTTTTGTGATCTGTTGCTTGCAGATTTTTGTTTTGTTAGAAAGGTGCGAGGTGGTACCGGCCCAATGTCAACCGTCTTACCAATCCTGACAAATAAAAAATTTTTAAATTTGGCACTCCGTTAAACACACATTTGAATCTGTGCAATATACCAAAAGGAATAAACATTTTTGGCCTGTCATATGTACCTAATAGCTGAGTACCGTAAGTGTTCTTGGGGGGTTGACTCCTACATAGAATGGCTACCGACCTTCTCGTACAATGGTTGCGTGCGACTCCAGAATTGTCGATTCTTTTATAAAAATATTTAAAAGATGAGTTTTTAAGCTTTTTAGCTCGTTTTTGGCTCAAAAGTCTCAATTTTCGGCGCTTCGCCGCCATATACATAAGTATTTTTTAACTACATTTTGTTCAATTTTCTTTATTTTTTCCCAAATTTCCTCGGAAACGTTTTTCTATTTTTTGTTGTAGAAAGAACGAGCATTGTCTGAAACGTCTAAAAACAGTGTTTGTGACGTGTACCTATCGTTCGTAGCCAGAACAGACACTTTTTGAAAATTTTTAGTGCTTGACCCCTAGAACTCCCAAGTTGTACCGGGTGGTTAGCAACCTTCTGCTAGGGGGTCAGCGCTATAACTATAGGGCTTAGGATCAAACCAAATATACCGTTAGATAGAGAATGTGAAACGGAATTCATTGATGCCAGATTAATAATTAGTGTGCCTATCACTTGTGCGAGAAACAGCTTCAAAATAATCTGGGTATGAACACAAACCAATAAACAGACGACGTCGATTTTCAAGACTTCCAAATATTTTTTCACTGTGCGAAATTTCAGTATGATTATCGACCAGTCAGATTTCAGCAAGTATCTGCGCCTCGACTTCATCTTTATGAACGGCCCAATGGTTTCGGCGGCATTTAAGTTGAGTGAATTTCCGGGCTAAATATCGTTACCCCAAAATTCGACGTTTGATTGTTTAAAGAAATGTTGGGTTGCGTTAGCTCGCATGCAAGGCGCCTTGTCGTGAACAAAAACAGTCTGACCAACGAACAAATATTTTCCAGGCCCAAAATAGGACCTATGTATTTGATATTGATATAAAACTTTGTACAGAAACGTGAAAAATATTTTTATAAGTATCGAAAATCGACATTGATTAATTGTGTTCACACCTCGATCGTTTAAAAACTATTTCTCTCGCCGGCCTTAGGCGCACTGATTTTTAATTTGGTATCAATATATTTCGTTTTAAATTCTCGATCTAATGGTATATTTGATGTTGGATCCACACCTGGGCGTGGGAGGTTTGGGGTATGCACCCCTCGAGAAACCAAAATACTCCCCCAGAAATCAAAATACCCCCAGAATTCAGTTTTTAAAATTTTTTCGTTTTTCTCGCAATTTTTTGATGCCAATGGATAGTGCTCGATGAGAAACGTCGAAAAATGGTGTTTTTCCGCCATACCACCATTTTTAAGGCCATTTTTTGACCTTTGAAAAATCTTACACTCCCAGAATTTTCTTGCTGCCCACCATACGTGGGCAGCAAGAAAAATTCTGGGGGGGGTGCAAGATTTTTTTGAAGGATCGAAAAATGGCCTTAAAGATGGTGGTATGGCGATAAAAACACCATTTTTCGACGTTTCTCATCAAACACTATCCATTGGCATCAAAAAATTGCGAAAAAAACGAGAAAAATTTCCAAAATTGAATTCTGGAAGGGGGTATTTTGGTTTCTGGGGGGGTATTTCGGTTTCGAAGTGCATACCTCAAACCCTCACGCACAGGTGTGCTGCCCACGTATGGCTGGATCCCAAGTTCTATAGTTATAGCGCTAAACCCCTAGCAAAAGGTTCACCCTGTACGTGCATGCTGAGTACTTCTTCGATTTTGGCCGCTTTACTTTCCACAGCTGCTAATTGATTTACAATGAGACACAATCTGTCCTGCACTTTTAAAATTTTACCCTTTCAGAATTAGAAATTTTAAAATGTTAATTTTATTCTTAAAACTTTCAAATTTCTCTCAACGATGCCATTTGCTTTTTATATTCCATGAAATTTATAAAGAAATCCTATAATCACTCACGGTAGAACTAAATCGGAAAAATATATTTTATATCCTTGATTACTTATTCAAAATCCCAAAAAACGGAAAAATAAAGTTTTAGCGAACTTATGAGAAGTTTGATTGCCGAGTTCTTTTAATAATTGCTTGCTTTAAAAATTGTTAATGTATGAATACAGGTTCGTATCCAGGATCCTTCCAAGGCGGCCGGTAGACCCAATATAAATTGATCTATATCTCGGAAAATTCGTTAGGATAGCTCACAAAAACCGCATTTTTCGACGTTTTTCGACATGTTCTATCTATTAAGATCTTAAAATTCGAACATTTTAACAAAAATTTTTCTTACTGAAAACAAAATGAAAAATGTCATTTTTTTGGTCGCGCTTGAGCCAGAATTATAGAAATACATCATATCTGGCGCTAAGCTCCGAAAATTTGGAGATTTGACGACAAAGACATGCGATTATTCCATCTTTCCGTGCATTATCTTACCCATCAAAATTTTTTTCGGCCAATGAGAGGGGGACGGTGGTCGCCCCTCTTAAATACGGCCCTGTATCTATATGTATGTAAATATATTGTACTAAAATAATCTAAATTTGTATAGCTATAGGAGATGAAATCTAAGTATTTTTTAGACTTACATTTTGGCAATCTTTTTTGCATAAATTCTATTTAGCCAACCGTGTGTTTTCAGATGGAACTTATGAAGTCTATTCGGCGTAATATTGAAGGAGGGACGTTTGAAACGTTTGTTAGAGATTTCTTCAGTTTGCACTATCCGAACTCTAATTACCCGACGTGGATCAGTGATGCCTTACGCGCTGTTAACATTTGTTTGTAGAATAAAATATTGTCACACATGATTTTTCTTACCTTTAATATCTGTCAGTCGTTCTTGCATTATCTTATCATAGAATATGTTTGTGAAATATCGGAAGAAATTTCTAGAATGGAATTCTAGAAAGCTATGAAAAAATTCAAAAAATTACCTATGAAAGAAGTTTTAACCCTGTCTGGTTTTACTACTTCTTATGCGCGCTCAACATCGCCAAAAATCGCGTACATAAAGCACTAACTTCATTCTTAAAATGGAGATTAGACCTAGCGCTTGCGAGCACGACTGTGAAAATCCGATATGTCGACGTGTAATTAATTGATTAATATGATTGACCGAATTCTTGCTTAAAAAGCTGTAATATAATTACACTGCGTTGTACTTAGATAATATGTTCTAAGTAGGGATGGGACTGGCACTGGCACTGGCACCGGCACCAGCATACCTGGGCGTGGAAGGGGGTTTGGGGGGTATGCACCCCGAGAAACTAAAAATACCCCCCAGAAACCATAATACCCCCCTGCCCAGAATTCAGCTTTTTGAAAATTATGTTTTTGTTTTTTCGCAATTTTTCGAATATCAGTGGATAGTGCTCGATGAGAAACGTTGAAAAATGGTGTTTTTTCGCCATACCAATATTTTTGAGGTTATTTTTGGACTCTTGAAAATTATTGCACCCCTTCCCCCAGAATTTTGGTGCCGCCCACCTACCGGCACCGGTGCCAACTAATAATACAGAAGAAGATTTTTAGCTAATTAACTCATCTTTATTTACAAAAAAATCTTCCCAATTTAGCGCTTAACTCAAATGTTGAGTTGTCTTCTGATGCAGATATTAATACTCGATTCGTCTGTAATAATAATTACATTTTTTGCAGTAAGTACGCTAAGATTTTGACTCGTCCTGTACGCAAGTCGTAAAATATTGCGAAATTAAAACAACAATTTGGCTGTTTGACACGATAAAATGTTATTCAATAAATTATAAAATTTTTTGAAAGCAAGATTATGATTATTTGAATTATAATGTAGGCGTTGTTAGCAATTGGAGTCGACAGAATACCGACATGCACGGTTACAACCATAGGTGAGCGGCACCAAAGTTCTAGGGGTGTGCAAGATCTTTTCAAAGGTCAAAAAATGACCTAAAAAATGGTGGTATGGCGGAAAAATACCATTTTGCAACATTTCTCATCGAGCACTATCCATTGGCATCAAAAAATTGCGAAAAAACAAAAAAATTTCAAAAATTGGATTCTTGGGGGTATTTTGGCTTCTGGGGTGCATACCCGCCAAACCCCCCCACGCCCAGGTATGGTTACAACCGAACATGTTTCTTGCGGAAGTATTTCAGGGCGCTTGACACCCGGAGAATAGTTGCTAGCTCAACCTTAGGAAATTGTGACTGATTTCTGCAGAACTTTTGATTTTGAAAAGCTCTAGAAAATATGATGTTCTACGCTTTTCACTGACCTATTGGCTCAAGCGCATTAACTTTTTCATTCCTTCGCTCTAAATAGTCATCTTGGACCATTTACTATCGAATTTCATTGATTTTTTTCGAAAACTAGTCGATTTCGTATTTTAATGGAAAAGTTTAGTAAGAAATGTAAAAATGGTGTTTTTAGAGCATAGTCAACTACTCATTCTTTTATGCCCAACAAATGGTTGTTTTGAAAAATTTTTAAACTAGCCTGCACTCAGAATTTTGATGCTTTACACCATCAATATGCGGTGAAAAAATAATAAGAGAAAGCTCACCGAGGCAAAAGCTGATGGATCTTACGGGAACATGGACGAAAATTATATGTCAACTACATTACGAAACAGCTGCATTATTGTCCCTTAACCACACCTGAGCGTGGGGGGTTGGGGTATTCACCCCCCTCCCCCGAGAAACCAAAACACCTCCCCTAGAAACCAAAATAGCCCCCAGAATTCAATTTTTGAAATTTGTTTCTCAATTTTTCGATGCCAATGGATAGTGCTCGATGAGCAACCGTTGAAAAATGGTGTGTTTTTCGCCATATCACCATTTTTAAGGCCACTTTTCGACCTTTGAAAACTATTGCATCCTCAGAATTTTGGTGCCGCCCACTAGGGATGCAACGGATATCCGGATCCGGATCCGTTACTATCCGGTATTATTTTGGATCCGTATCCGGATCCGGTATTTTGAAAAATTAAGATCCGGATCCGGTATTTTTAAAAATAAGATCCGGATCCGTTATTTTTATAGTTTAAAACGGATCCTAAACGGATCCAAGAGATTATGATAAAAGATCATTAAACCTTGAATTGTATTGAAGAAACAACATCATTATGAGACAAAAGCTTTACTTTGATTGACTTAATACTCAAATTCAATGACAGGCAAATTGTATTTAAGAAACAGCAGCTTTTCTGCAACCAAAGAAAATGGTAGATTGCTCAAAGTCATAAGCTCAACTAACCGCTCATCTATATCAATTGATCTTGCATCATCGTTATTCCATTTTTACCCTTAAATCGTACATAAGTTAATTAGGAATCCTCTCATAAAAATAAAATATTTCCTACAGCAAGTAAGCATGCTTCCATTGTCATTTGCACTTTTTGCTTTTCATGTTTTAAAGCAGTCTTTTCGCAATCTGAGCGTTTTTCTGCAAAGGAAAGTATACATGCCTGACGCGAATCTTCTACAATCTGTGCTTAACAAAAATACCTCTTTCCTTTTCTTCCATCTGCTGAGACTCCTCTGCTTTGAACTTTTTATAATCTGCCGCATGCTTAGTTTGCAGACGCTTTTTCGCCGAAATGAGTAACTGTGTGTGATATATATCTTAATAATGGCAGAAATTGGATTTTAAAAAGGAAAAATGTCAAATTTTTCTGCGCTTCGCGCCGTTTTAAGATGATAGTGATTTTCGCTCTTGGAGACGCAGAAATTTGCTAAAATACACTACCAAAAGTCGAGCAACTCTGTTTTAACACACTAAAATCGCTACTGTACCGTATTATAGTACCCAAAAATTTGTGTTTACAAAATGTACAAAGATTTTTGGGAAGACAAAAAACTGTAAAAAGGTGTAAAATTCGCAAAATTTCGGGCGCTTCGCGCCGAAATGAGAAATTGTTTGTCCTATATATCTTTAAAATAGCAGAATTTGCATTTAGAATGGAAAGATGTCAAATTATTCGGTGCTTCGCGCCGTTTTGAAACTATTTTTAATAATTTTTGGCGTCAGAAACCCAGAAATTAGATAAGATGCGCTACCAAAGATCGAAAACCCTGTTTTACCACACTAAAATCACTATTGTACTATAGTACACTAAAATTTGCATGTACTAAATGTACAAAGACTTTTGGGGAGCATCTTTGTACATATACAAACGGACCTTGTACAAAAAAACCACTGGGTGGTACCCCTCCACCGCTTCTGGAAAGCTTTGCTGCGCAGGGATTACATGGCGATTTAGTTTCGTTATCAGCTAGCGTAAAATAGTTTCAGATAGGACTAGAAATGCTTTTTGGCAATTAGATTGATGAGAGGAAGACGCCAGATTCGCAGTTTTTCAAGCTACAGCCAAAATTAAGGTCAATCCTGACCACTGAACCAAGCTCATGCAGCTTTGCTTATTTCATCATCCTACAGTAATTCAGCTTCTGAAACTAATGAGCACCGTACTTGCGAACAAAAATTTAAGTATTAAAAAAATTAAGCGTTCATAATGCATATTCATGGATCCGGATCCGTTATTATCCGTTATTTTAATAACTAAAGATCCGGATCCGTTATTTGAATTTTTATGGATCCGGATCCGGATCCGTTATTTTGAATTGTACGGATCCGGATCCGGATCCGAATCCGATATTATTGGAAAACCCGGATCCGTTGCATCCCTACCGCCCACCTATGCCCTTAACCCCCGTAATCATATTCTCATACACAAAGTATAGCACTATATTGGCAGCTGCACCGGCACCGTGCACCGGCACCACAAACAAAAATCGGCACCGATGCACTTCTAGTTCAAAGTTCAGATTTTTTCTCGTTTCAGTCGTTTTTGGGGTATTTGATTTTCAGATATGTACATACATATTAGTTGAAAGCAAGAAAAAGCCCAATAAGGCTTTAAATGTTTTTCAC
>JAVLUZ010000538.1:0-31805 GCA_036768485.1 Mermis nigrescens
GGTCGTAAAACGTCTCTTTAAATTGATCATTTGTTACCCCCCCACTGTTTATTTTTGTACGAGCCAAAGATTTTGAGGCTCGTACAAAGATTTTCGGAGCCATCTTTGTACAATGTACAAAGACTTTTTGGGGCAAAGTAACAGTAATTTTAACGTTTTTTGGAGTATTTTTTAGCAAAATTTCTAAAATTTTTCGGCGCTTTGCGCCGAGTATCATAATTACATTCTATTTAGCTCCAAGCGCGGGCATTTAACACTCCAAAATCTATCTGTAAGCATCTTTGTACAGATTGAAGCATCTTCTACATCTATTTCCACTGTTTTATAAAGATTTTATGCAGAAAAAAGAACTATTAAACAACTTTGCACTGTTTTCTGCCGTTTGAAGATAAAATTGACTATCTTTGCGTTGCATTAAATTCATAAGCAAATTGGTGTCTATTATGAGATTCAGTCAGCACATTGCAACCGCTCATTATTTATAATTGTGTAACACAAGTCATTTTAACTTTCTGAGTCGAATTTTATGTGTAATTTCAACCTAAATTTTGGCGTTTCGGGCCGAACTAGTATAACCAGCTGAATTTAGGACAAAGTTACACCTTTTTCGAAGCGTACGGGTCACGGATAACAATCTAGTAGTATGTAAAAATGTGCACATTCAATTGCATATCTATACGTTATATGTACAAAAAATTTCGCTTATACGAAGACTTTTTCCGGAGATCTTTGTACATGTACAAAGAGGCTCGTACAAAAAAACAATGGTACCCCCATATGTTTTAAAAAAATTTTGGTTATGCCCCCTCGAAACAAAGTCATGGATAGCGGGCCTAGGAATGGAAAATAGGATAATAAAAAATTAACACTGTTGTCGCAAATGTGAATTAATTGTGAATTTCTAACCCCTGTCTACAATCTATAAACCAGTGGAGCTCATCTCTGATTCATAACAAAAAGTATAAATTAATTTTCTCTATTTCATTTAACCTAAATTCACTTATCTTCTATCTTGTGTCCGGGCACGACCAATCTCAATTAAGAATAATTCGAATTTAGTATACTTCGGGCGGTTCGCTGATAAGACCGTGCGATGACTTTACTCACAGAACACGGACATTTATAAGTCAGACGAACAATAGAAATGCGGATAAAGCCCATATATTATTAAAAGTTCTTCATGTGTAACTTTAGCTTCCCTTTCATCTTTCCCAATCAGCCGGAAAAACAATTATTTGAAGGTTTATTAGCCACAGTATCCGGCGCAAGCATCGGAAAATTCTTGAAATTTTACCTCTAAAACGCATTTTTGAATTTGTTGATAAAAATGCTTCAAAATGCGCGGCGCGGCTTAAACATCAATAACAAACGATGAAATTAAATCAATCCGGCGCGAGCGCCAGAAAATTATAGAATTTGATCATTCTAGAACGCATTTTTGCATTACAGAAATTTTCCACAATTTGAACCAAACCAAACTCAAAATTTTTCCACATCTCGAAAGGATAGTTCACAAAAAACTCAAAATGTGGAAAAAACAGTGGTTAGTTTCCGTTTTAGTAAAATCTTGGGGTAATTTGCAGATGATGGTAATTTTTGGATTTCGTACGACAAGGACATTTTCTAACTGACTTTGGGATAGGGAGTTCATATTTGAAAGAACTAGGGAGTAAGTTAAGAATATGGTACTTTCAGAATACTATATAATAAACTTCAGAAGATCGGATTTTTTCGCTCAGTACTTAGAACATGTTGAAAGAAGATGCGGAAAAAAATTTCATCCGTCTATGATCAATATTACAAAAGCTATGTGTTTCGTTAATTAGCCTCTTCTCGACCTAAGTATTTGAAGATTCAAACAGCGGAATGCAGAATTACATGTAGATACTTAATTTACGTCGAACTAAGCATCTATACATCGACCTAAGCATCTACACATCGACCTAAGCATCTATACATCGATCTAAGCATCTATACATCGACCTAAGCATCTATACATCGACCTAAGCATATATACATCGATCTAAGCATCTATACATCGACCTAAGCATCTATACATCGACCTGAGCGGGAGCGACCTCGAACTAAGTAGCTTTAAACACCTTTTCACATATACTAAGCCTAAGCCTGAGTATGATAGAAGCAAAAACTTAGATTTTCGTAAAACCGAAAAAAACATGCAAGAAATATGAAAATATTTTAACAATTTTTTTCAAAATTTCAAACAGCTTTCCGCGTCTTTTTTCTTTTTTCTCCTTCATTGCAATGCTTCCTTCTGTAATTTCAGCCCAGATTATTTATTTCTGACACATGTGTATATAAGTCCTTGGATCGAGCCAACACTCAAATCGAGAGGGCTTAAGTTTCTAATATGGGCTTGTCACCGATTCACCTAAAAATAATTTTTTCTGATAGATTCGAGGACGCTGAGTCCAGAAAAAAAAGCGTTTAGGGGGCTGGACGAATATTTGTGGATATAGAGCCCTTCAAACTTGCAAAAAACGTGATTATTTCAATGTTCTTAGGGCTTCATCTCCACAAATATTCGTCAGCCCCCAGAACGACTTTGTTTTTCTGGACTCAGCGTCCTGAAATCTATCAGAAAAAATTATTTTTAGGAGAATCGGTGACAAAAAAATTATGCAAAAGCCCCCATTTTTAGCATATATACATTGAAGTTCTGAGGTTAAAAAGCGTAAAAACACTGTTTTTGGGAAAATTGAGAAAATTTTAATCATAATATTACCCGTAGCATTATATAATAGATTTAAATTAGTTATACCTATTGTACATTCTATTTTAGAAAAGTTTGATTTCTTTTACAAATACATCGCAGTTTGGAACGATCTTCCTGACTTCATTGTTTCTTCCCCTAACCTAAACATATTTAAATCTAGACTAGCAAAGTTTGATTTATCTAGATATCTTGTGGGGCGCGCGTAAAACTTATAATTCCATTGACTCGCATGTCCCTTTACTAATTCGTAATTGCATTTATTATATATCTTGTCATTTTGTATTTTAACAGTTGGTATTAGTAATAAAATTTTCTTTCTTCTTTCTTCTTCATCCATGCCAGCTAAATTTTTGGCAAATAGGTACTTGCCCAAAACTCACCAGCTTGCTTATACGAACATCTTGGGCTTAGGCTTGGAAAGTGTATTCACATTGGTGCCAGCTGATAGTCTAAGCCTGAGACAATTTTTGCCCCAATTGGGCCTTAGGATTAGACCATCAGCTGGCACCAATTTGATATGCACGGCAAGTCCAAAATAATAACCATGATGAATCGATTACACCCTGCTTCGGCTTTTTTAACGTCAGAACTGTAATGTAGAAATGTTAAAAATAGAAGCTTTTGCATAATTTTTTTGCATAATTTTTTTTTACATAAAACTTTTTTCACCGATTCTCCTAAAAATACTTTTTTCTGATAGATTCGAGGACGCTGAGTAGAGAAAAAGCGTTTGGGGGGCTGACGAATATTTGTGGAGAGCCCTTCAAACTTTCTTAGGGCTCTACCTCCACAAATATTCGTCAGCACCCTAAACGCTTTTAATTTCTGGACTCAGCGTCCTCAAATCTATCAGAAAAAAGTATTTTTTGGAGAATCGGAGACAAAACCATATTAGAGAAAAATTCCATCGAGAGTTGCCTGCAACTTTGCAAGTATGGCTCAGATTTTCACCAAATTTTTTTCCGCGCTTCAATTTATCATGTTCTACCAGTTTGGCGAGAAAATTTTGGCGTTCTGTATTTGTTATGCTCCTTTTGTTAAAGTACCATATTCCTAACTTTAGCCAGAATTAGGTGGCGGTCGGCATTATTCACCGACTTACAGGCTGTTGAAGTTCATATGCTTGAGGATAGGCGAAAAGCAAGTTGTGCCTTTGGGAATGTGTCGGATAAGTCTCCGAAGCGTCGAGGGACTGTGACTGAGCGGGTTACCAATGTCTTAGGCTAAGGCTTAGCTATGTGCATTCACATTGATGCCAGCGCATGGACTAAGCCTGAGATAAATGGAGCAGAAATTGCGAAGCGAGCGGAGCAATTTTTGCTCCATTTATGCCTTAGGCTTAGCCTATGTCTGGCACCGATCTGAATTTGCGAATTGCTGTCGCCACAAATTGATAAGTAAAAAATACCCCAAACGCCATGTTTCCCTTTTTTCCCTTTTCGCCTATCCTTAAGCACGTGAACTTCAACAGCCTGTTACTCGGTGAATAATGCCGACCGCCACCTAATTCTTTCAAATATGTACTCTCCATCACAAGAAAAACCAAAAAGGCTCTTTTTCGAAAATACGGTCAACTACCATCATCATCAGTCAGAATTCCCATTTTTTACTAAAATGGCAACAAGTAAGGAGTTTTTCACCCAAAATTGTGCTCGAAAGTGCTCGAAACGGACAATATAGGCTAGATTCGTATTCAGCATGAAAAACTGCCCCAGAATACCGATTCTAAATTCGAAAAAAATGGAATGGGACGGATTAGGTACGGGACGGAAAGTGCACTCGTAAGAAACCCCTATTTTAACCTCAACTGCCCAAAACACCCCAACCAATGGTCAAGCGTAGGCGCGAAAAGCCACAATCGCAAAAAAATGCCTCCAACGGCCTCTAAAAAACTAACAAGATGGCAGAAAATCCAACCTTACCCAAAACTCCTGAACGCACGGACCGCACAGCACCGCACAACGTACTAGCTACAGTAATAATTTGCTAAAGTTAATAAACGCAATTGTTTTGCCTTACGGATCGAAATACAATTCCGCCAAAAAGTGTCAGTTGCTCTCAAAAATGTGCTACAAAAAAGGGCCGACATTAAAAAATGCCAAAAGCCTGCCGGAACCCATGGAAACGTGTCAAAATGACACTAAAAGTGCCAACTTGGCAACACTTAACGGAACGGTAGAAAGCGTTCGGTTAATACACACCATACGTTTAATTATAAAATCATAGTTTGTTTCACATAACTTTTTGCATAAATTTTAAGAATTTCCATTGATAGGAAGCCGAGGGTTATGATAATTATGTACCAGATCGATTCTATAATCGCAATCTGTAAGTTTTTGTCGGATATAGTTTTAAAATTTATGACCGAACTTGTGTGAAACAGACTATAATTATTTGTGCGAAGAGGAGAACCTGCTTAAACATTCGATTAAAGTCAAATTCCGCGTCCGCCAGCTAGGATCATCGTTGTACAGTCGCTTTTAAATATATCATTGTAAAAATCATAATTCATTATTTTTAATTTATCATTATAATCATAGGTAGCGCCTTAGCGCGTACCTATTGTAAGTGTGAGAGTTACACGGTGCGAACTCGTGCCATTAGTTCGCACAGGCCGGCCGACAACAGCTTGGTTACTGTATCGGTTAACATAGCCATATGCGAGTTGACATCTTGCGGATGGTGAGCTCGTGGCTATGCCTTCAGTTCTCATATAAATCCCTTAATTTTTATTACAAAATCTTTTAGATACTTGTCCGGTAAAAACAGGATTAAGTATATGATAATAGTAATTACTTTATTTGTCACCGCTTATCGTATTATCGTAAGACTCGATTCGAGATTATTCTTGATTGTTGTTAGTTTGTCTTAAACTTACGTTTTACTGTATCGATCCCCTGATGGGAAGTTGGTCTAGTTGGCGTTTTGACGATTTTATCGTTTTGCTCGTTTTATTCGTTAGTGAATATTGTTTTTCTTTCCCGGCACAGGGCCGTGTGTAGATAGTCGAAATAAGATATAAAAACCCACCCAGGGGTTTCTTATACCGAGGGTGAGGTCGGTGTGCTCCGTTCGTCGAGGATTTATTTGCTTCTGGAGGAGGGGAATAGGTGAATATTTTTGATTGTGTATTTTTCTTGAAATTCAATATTCTTTTATCAACCCAAAAATTAGCTAAAATCTTATTTAATTATTTATGATGATTGATCAGTCTAGAGCTCGTTGGTGTGGTTTTCAAATTTCATTGTGCTACTTACATTAGGAACCAAAACATTTCAAATCAAGTGTAAACATTGAAAACAAGTTAATTAATCAACTTGAGCAGGGTTGAGATAGGTCAACTGACTTCGCGGCAATTCCGGGATTAGGTAGGTACTTGTAGGATCTAGGGCGTAGCTGCTAAGACTCCCGACGAAAGTGCAGTCAGCAATATTAGGACTGAGGGAGTCGAAGCCGTAGGTCTACAAGGGTTCAGAAGATCGAAGTTGTTAGCAACTACGCGATCGGAACCAGCGCTAAGAGCAGCTAGGTATACTTACGTAAGTAAAGCCCGAAGGTGAATGTTAGGTCAGCCCGTATCGCTCTTGTAGATACAGGGCCCAACATTTACATCATAGGTAGCGCGATAGCACTACCTATAATATACTTGGCCATCCTTTTTTCTTATATGTTTTTCACAGCGAGTGCGAAATTTGTGTCCCCCCTCACAGCTATAACGGCACACATCTGAGAGGTGCGGTTTTTTTAAAAGGTAGATAATAAAAAAACTTAGTGCCCCCATTTTTTTCTTGTTTACACTCAATACCGAGCGCGTAGTGAGTGTGTAAAGTTTACACCAAAAATTCAAATAATTTGCGGAGGGCCAATTTTTTTTAAAAATGTTTTCCCTAATTAGTAGGTTACGAATCTGGTCTTAAAATTTCTTTACACTCATTGGTTGTTGCACAGGAGTGAAAATTAGACGGTTTTTTTACAGTTTTCATGTGGCCAAGCATATCTAACTCAGTTTTACATTCTATGCAGTCTGATTGGTTTCAAAATGTAGACGGTTAAAAAATCTAGGGGAGACTTTTTTAATTTTTTTAAAGTAATATTCTCGAATTTAGAGGCGGTTTATTGTAAAGAGCCTGGGACAAAAAAATTTTTTCCCTGCCATATTCTCCACTTGGTAGACAAAACGTGGTAACTACCCTTAAAATGTGCCTCGTCTTACGCGCTACACGTCAAAATTTATTTTGTTTCTTTACAATCAATATTGCGTTATTAGTGCAAGTGTAAACTTTACACTGAAAAAATTTTTTCCGCCCATAGCGTCGTGGATGATGAATTTTTTTAAAAATGTTTTCCCTAATTAATAGGTTACGAATCTGGTCTTAAAATTTCTTTACACTCATCGGTTGTTGCACAGGAGTGTAAATTAGACGGTTTTTTACTGTTTTCATGTGCAAGAGCATATCTAACTCAGTTTTACATTCTATGCAGTCTGATTGGTTTCAAAAGGTAGACGGTTATAAAATCTAGGGGAAACTTTTTTTATTTTTTTCTTAAAAAGTAATATTTCTCGAATTTAGAGGCGGTTTATTGTAAAGAGTCTGAGACAAAAAATATTTTTTCCCTGCCATATTCTCCACTTAGTAGAAAGAACGTGGTAACTACCTTTAAAATCTGCCTCGTCTTAAGCGCTACACGTCAAAATTTATTTTGTTTCTTTACAATCAATATTGCGTTATTAGTGCAGGTGTAAACTTTACACTGAAAAAATTTTTTCCGCCCAGAGCGTCGTGGATGATGAATTTTTTTAAAAATGTTCTCTGTGAGGTCAGAATAACGAATCAGACCTTCAAACGTTTCTACAATCAATACACAGTACCAGGGGTTTAAACTTTACACTCTAGTGGATGAGTAAAAAAACAGATTTTGTCCAAGATTTCTCTGCTAACTTTTTCGGTTATGAGTTAAGATAATTTAAATAGATAAATATAAAGTAACTTTTAAGGGCTACACGTCGAAGCAAACCGCGTTCAAAAAACGTAATATTGAGTTGTTTATGGGGGTGTAAAGTTCGAAATCTGAGGTGTAAAATGGGCGAAAAAAACAGGTTTTTTCGTATTTAATTGGTAAATCATATCAAATATTTTGCGGAACATAAGTTTGGCACATACAAACGTACTACAATCAAAGGGCTACAAACTGGCCCAAACCGAATTTACTTACACTCAATGGGCGTTCGGTTCAGATTTTTAAAGTTTACAATGTGGTGGACAGTGAAAAATACGTGTTTGTCCATATTTTTGTTCGCCACCCCTTAAAAAGTACTTTATTTTTATCCTATTCGACCTCTCCCGACTTCTTCACTTCATATTTTTGTTCGCCACCCCTTAGAAAGTACTTTATTTTTATCCTATTCGACCTCTCCCGACTTCTGAACAGAGAAAGTGGAGTGTAAATAAATTCGGTTTGGGCCAGTTTGTAGCCCTTTGATTGTAGTACGTTTGTATATGCCAAACTTATGTTTGTAAACTTTACACTGAAAAAATTTTTTGGGAAAAAATCGGTTTGGTTTTTTTTTGAAACAGATGAAAAAAACCGATTGATTGCCCCAGATGTACATTCTTGTGCTCAATTTCCATACGCACGTACGCGACCGTTAAGCGCAACGCTTAAGCGAGTCGCCCGGGACCACCTTCCCCTAAAAATTATCATATTTTTCATTCCTTTCCCACACATATTTTCAATCAAAATCCGGGATAGGAAAATGGGCACTCGGGCTTAATGCGACTTGAGTACGAATTGGTATGTGTGTTATCATATCTTACGTGTGTTAAAAGATCATATGTGTGTGTCTCATATTTGTGCCTGTCTCGTTTGTACATACCTTTACCGTAAGCTTTTGCCCATAGGCCTATTGTCGTATTCATAGATCCTTTTCATATCTCTTGGTTCGTGTTGTTACGCCTCTTTTTCCGCGTCAGTTAAAACTGCGTGCGAGCGCAGTTGGACGGCACTTTAAGATTTTACATTTTACAATTAGTTTTTGAGCCTGAGAGCCTCTCCGCCAGCTTCCGCGCTGAGCGTATCTTTTTTTCTTTTCGTCGCCGTACGTGAGCAGACTCCGTACGTGCCTTTTTATCTGCTTGGCTGCAGAACTCGTCTGTTAGTTTTTCTGCGTAGTGTGCACGCTTCTTTTCGCCGTACGCTTTGTTTTTAATCATTCGTGTTTGTGCCAATTGGCATCAGTTGTTGTATGCCTTTGGCAGGGCTTTGTGCCCTTGTTTAATTACATTGTTTGATTTTACCCGATTAGCGTAACACGACGGTCAGCAGCATGTATCCTCCATGCTGTCGCTTTTTAATTGCTTCATAATTTTTCTGTCCAAAAAATATTGTAAAAATTAATTATTTAATTAACGATGCTGGGCTCGGTTGAATTTCCGTGCTGTTGAATTCTGTCCTTGTGCGACACTATACTTAGGAACCCTTAATATTTTCAAGCACCGGAATTCGGTCCAAAACAAGTTAAATAATAATCTTTTTGAGCCCTCAATTAGGTTTCCGGGAACTTACTTTAATTAGGTACTTAATCTCAAAGGGGTTAAGTAAGTAAGTTTCACTAGGTGCGTGCGTAGAGGGACGGGCTACCTTGAATAGGCCGGGCCGCTTACCCCCGAATCGCCGGCTGGTGATCGACCTCCTAAAAAGGGCGAGAACCCCCGTGTGAGCGCATAAGCTTGAGATTCGGGTTAAGTAAGCGAAGTGAACGTAGCTTGAGTCTACGTTAACACATCTGATATTTATTTGTCCTTGGGCCATTGTGGAGACTTAATTTTTTCATAAATGTTGATCGTAATATCAGAATTACGAATCCGACTGAAATTTTCTTTAAACTCTGTGGTTGTGTAAAGTTTACACTGCCTATTAACTCAACTCTTGTTCTAGAGCCTTGCGGAAGCTTAATTTTTTCAAAATGTTCTACGTAAAATCAGAATTGAGAATCTGACTATTAGTTTTCTCTACACCTAGTAGTTGTGTGAAGTTTGCACTAATCATTTGTTGTTAAAATGTAGTTTATACTACAAATTTATTTTACTTCCAAATCTGAGCGTTAGTGTTCCTTACACTTGATATTTGCGTAAAGTTAATGCTGAAAAACTTTGATCTGTTAAAATAATGTAAGGTTGTCTTGTTTGAAAAGGATAATGCTGATGTTAAGAACAGTATTGTTTTCCGTGTTCTTGGACTGCTGTCATTATAATGGCATGTTATTGTATGTGTTTACTGACTGATGTACTCAAATCATACTAATTAAAAGTGGGGTACTAGCAAAGAAAAATGCTCCGATGGAACAAAAAAGATGAATATACTTGGAATTGTGGATTATTAAGGATGTAAAAGGAGGGGGACTAGGAAAAATCTACCTAAAGTCGCAAAATCTGCTAAAAATCAGACTTTCTCTAAGCAACGCAAAAAATCGATGTATATTCTGCGGCCAACAGACAACAGATTAAAATAAATATTTAACCATAAAAATGATTGAAAAAGCAGCACGTTAGCTATGCAGTAGCTATGGGAAATGATATTGAGTAAACTAACAGTCTTCTAAGCCAATTGAATGAAATAGCAAACATCGAAGACAATTGGAGACATGGTTGGTTTAAAACAGTAGGAAACGCGTAAGTTGACTTGAAACAGATTAAATGTAGATACACTAGCATGCCCGAAACGATTGTGTGCACTAATCAATCGGCCCCTGCTTTGCTTGCTATAATGCTCATAACAAAATAAAACAACTTTAAATACAATACCTCTCAGTTTTCTATCAATAAATTGCCAGCAATTCAAAAAAGTAACCTTGATAGATTTCGTACACTCTTATCTGAAACTTCGAACATTATTTAAAAAAGACACTTTTTTAGAGGCCGCAGAATATACATCGATTTTTTGCGTTGCTTAGAGAAAGTCTGATTTTTAGCAGATTTTGCGACTTTAGGTAGATTTTTCCTAGTCCCCTCCTTTTACATCCTTAATAATCCACAATTCCAAGTATATTCATCTTTTTTGTTCCATCGGAGCATTTTTCTTTGCTAGTATAATATACTTGGGTACCCTAACACCTGTGCACCCCCTACAGCTATAACGGGACCTTTCTAGAAGGTGCGGTTTTTTTTAAAAGAAAGATAAAAAAATTTGCTGCCCTTGTTTTTTTGTTTTCTTTGAAACTCAAAACTGACTGTGTAAAGAAGGTGTAAAGTTTTTGTGTAACGGTATAACGTAGGACAAATTTTGGGACCTTTTTATCACGGCATGTGGACAAGTTAGTATTGATGACTCGAACAATTGAACAGCATAGGATCATACGTGGGCAGCAAGAAAATTCTGGGGGGTCCAAGATTTTTTGAAGGTCAAAAAATGGCCTTAAAAATGGTGATATGGCGACAAAAACACCATTTTTCGACGTTTCTCATCAAGCACTATCCATTGGCATCAAAAAATTGCGAAAAAAACGAAAAAAATTTTCAAAAATTGATTTCTGGGGGGGTCTTTTGATTTCTGAGGGGGTCTTTTGGTTTCTGGGGGGGGTCCAGACCCCCCAGATCCCCCCAGGTGTGGCCCAATGCTTAATATAAAGCTTATAAAATAAATCTCAAATCTGCGTTTTTGCTAACCACTTGCAACGTTAATTTATTCGATATTGTGGCTAGATAAATATTACAAAAAGTTATATCCTATGATTATTTGCGATACCGCAACGAAAGACTGTGATTTATATACATATAATGCATGCGTCCATTCAGTACTCTTCTGGCGTTTGATCCCACCAGACCACCCGGATTTCATTCCTGCCCATGTAAACTGATAACCACCATTAGGCATTGGAGGTTAGGGGTATGCTATGCACCAGTGTTCAATCAGAAACGTCGAAAATTGCCGTTTTCCAACATACCATAATTACTATTTTTTTACCCAGAAAAATATTGCAACATGGCGCTGCTCAGCTATGGCGATATCTGCTTTTGCAGAGTGAGTGGTTCAGTTATCTAGCCCAATGTTTTATCTTTGTTCGACAGGATGCTGCTTTCTTCTGCAGGCCGCAGAATATACTTCGATTTTTGCGTTGCTTAGAAAAAGTCTGATTTTTAGCAGATCTTGAAGTTTTAGGCACAGGTAGGTTTTTTCTTTGATTTACTTACTTTCATTTTTTCTTTGTTTAGGAAATTTCTGAGTTTTAGCAAATTTTGTGACATTTGTAGATAGGAGCTTTTTCTAGTCCCCTCCTTTTACGTCCTTGATAATTCTTTGTTCCAAGTATATTCTACCTTTTTTTGTTCCATCGGAGCATTTTTTCTTGCTATATTATTATATTTTAATCTATCATTATATGTAGTTAGTCTTATGTTATGTAACCATCGTCAATACGGCTGGCTGCATTAGCAATACCTAAGTAAGTACTTACGACAGCCAACAATATTCTAGCTACGGAGCTTACCTGTAGTCTGTTTCACACAACTTCAGTCATTAATATTAATTATATCTCCGACCATAAGATGACAAATTGCGATTTTAGCATCGATCTGATATTTAATTATCGTAACCCTCGGCTAATTATCGATAAAATTCTTAAAATTTATGCACGAAGTTATGTGAAACAGACGATAAATGCCTGTCGGCTGTTTCACGAAACCTTGTGCACGAATCTCAATTCTTGAGTTCGATGTAAACCGATTGCAAAAGCGGTTTAAACTGAAGCAGCAATTATGAGACCACGCATAACGAATGATAAGCCCACGAAGTTAAACTGTGCAAAATTATATTACAGTAAGCTATCTAGAAACCACTTTTGTATCTGATCGCTAGATCGCCGAAAATAGAATTCCATGCATGAGGTAATTCGTGAAATAGACTATAGGCAAAACTCAGCGCTGGTCTGGGTGTTAGCGACACTAAGGCCACGATCCAACCAAATTACCCTGGGGTTCTACGGCTTCGATCTCCTCAGTCCTATAGTCTGTATCACGCAACTGATTTTTTCAGCACGGGTATATATGTTGTGTGGACTAATGTATGCATGATTTACAATATCCATGTATTTTCCTTCAATGTTTCCAACCTGCAAAAGTGGCGCAAAAACATTTCCAACAATCTGAGGCTCAACTATATCGCAACTAGCAAAGAAAAATGCTCCGATGGAACAGAAAAGATGAATATACTTGGAATTGCGGATTGTTGAGGATGTAAAAGGAGGGAACAAGGAAAAGGCTACCTAAAGTCGCAAAATCTGATAAAAATCACACTTTCTCTAAGCAACGCGAAAATCGAAGTATATTCTGCGGCCTCTAAAAAAGTGTCTTTTTTAAATAATTCTCAAAGTTTCAGATAAGAGTGTATAAACGAAATCTATAATCACATCGTTTACACTATAAACGGCAAACTTAGCATTGGAATGCCTACTATAATTGAGTAAAACAATAAAACAACATGATTATATGCATTTCGGAATCAGCAATCATAGTGCTTTCAGCAGTATGTACTTTTACATCCAATGCTACAATAATAAGCACACTGTAAGCCTTCAAAGACAACGTGGTTGATGATCACTCAAAAAAGTATTTCATCCCTTTTTGGTTTTTTGAGCAAATCTCATAAACCGTGTTCCAATTTAGACAAAATAAAATATTTCAGATAGAAAATTTCGGGGCGCAACTATTTTGATAGAAAATCGAAATTTCTTATTACTGTAGCTTGTCACCTCGTAAAAATAGCGAAAATTGGCTTAGGCTTTCATTTACCCTATATTGTAGACAGAAAGCTCGACAGAAGCAAAATAGTTGCGTCTTTAGATGGGCTTCCTTGTGAAATAAGCGCGGTTAACCAAGATATGCTCGTTCTTCCGGTTTGCTCAATACAAATTTGTTTCACGGGTAGCCATATTGGAAAAGCAATACTTTAAACTGTAGCCATCTGCCTACTTTACATAATTCAACTATTAAGCGCATTTTTTGAAGAGCAAAGAAAGAGCTTTTAAATAACTACTTGTTTGTTTGATTTAGATAAGTAGAAAAAAGTTCAATATGGCTGCCAGCTTAATTACTGTAATGAAAAAACTACGTTTTTTACAAATTAAGATTCATAATTTTTTAGTGCTTCAGGATAGTTGACATTTTTTTCTGTAAATAGATAGAAAATTGGATGCGCTCTCTAATGAGATATATTTTAACGTATGGTTTTCAATAGATTTTGTGATCTTGGAATTTAAAAGTAAAAAATCATTCATGTTACACTGAAAACGACGTGATAATAATTACTTTTTTAAATTGCTGGCAAGTAGCAACGCTGACTAGCTTCGTATCCTGATTGATTGAAAACTAAGTGGTATTGTATTTAAAGTTGTTTTATTTTGTTATGAGCATTATAGCAAGCGAAGCAGGAGCCGATTGATTAGTCCACACAATCGTTACGGGCATGCTAAAGTACCCACATTTAGTCTGTTTCAAGTCAACTTACGCGTTTCCAACTGTTTTAAACCAACAATTTCTCCAATTGTCTTGGATGCATCCATGTTTGCTATTTCATCAATTGGCTTAGAAAGACTGTTAGTTTACTCAATATAATTTCCCATAGCTACTGCATAGCTAACGTGCTGCTTTTTCACTCATTTTTATGGTTAAATATTTATTTTAATCTGTTGGCCGCAGAATATACTTCGATTTTTTGCGTTGCTTAGAGACAGTGTGATGTTTAATAGATTTTGCGACTTTAGGTCGATTTTTCCTAGTCCCCTCCTTTTACATCCTTAATAATCCATAATTCCAAGTATATTCATCTTTTTTGTTCCATCGGAGCATTTTTCTTTGCTAGTACCCTACTTTGAATTAGCATGATTTGAGTACATCAGTCAGTAAACACATACAGTAACATGCAACAATAATGACAGCAGTCCAAGAACGCGGAAAACAATATTGTTCTTAACATCAGCATTATCCTTTTTAAACAGGACAACCTTACATTATTTAAACAGATCAAAGTTTTCCAGCTTAAACTTTACGCAAATATCAAGTGTAAGGAACACTAACGCTCATATTTGGAAGTAAAATAAATTTGTACTATAAACTACATATTAACAACAAATGAATAGTGCAAACTTTACACAACTACTAGGTGTAGAGAAAACTAACAGTCAGATTCCCAATTCTGATTCTACGTAGAACATTTTGAAAAAATTTAGCTTCCGCATGGCTCTAGAACTAAAGTTAATATGCAGTGTAAACTTTACACAACCACAGAGTGTGAAGAAATTTCAGTCGGATTCGTGATTCTGATATTATTCTGATATTACGATCACCATTTATTAAAAAAATTAAGTCTCCACAATGGCTCGATGACAAACAAATATCAGATGTAAACAACTTTACACCACTGTTGAGTACAAACAAACTGGCATATAACATTTGTTTCTGGTTCATTTTTAGACTTGAGATTATCTCCAGACTCATAACCCAGAACTTGATAGAAAAAAGCAAGACAGAAACACGTTTAGCTTCCTTATTCTTTGACTTTACACCTGAAAAAGCCAAATATTGATGTAAACAAACGCAATTCGCTGTGACGCGTACCCCTTAGAAAGTACTTTATTTTTATCTTATTCGACCTCGCCCGATTTCTGAACAGAGTACGTGGCGAACAAAAAAAATGGACGAACACGTATTTTCCACTGTCCGCCACATTGTAAAGTTTAAAAATCTGAACCCATTGAGTGTTGATAAATTAGGTTCGGGCCATTTTGTAGCCCTTTGATTGTAGTACCTTAGTGTATGCCAAACTTATGTTCCGCAAAATATTTGATATGATTTACCAATCAAAATACGAAAAAAAGTTTTTTTCGGCCATTTTACACCACAGATTTCGAACTTTACACCCCCATAAACAATTCAATATTACGTTTTTTTAACGCGACTTGCTTCGACGTGAAGCCCTTAGAAGTTACTTTATTTCTATTTTATTCAATTCATCCCAACTCATAACCGAAAAAGTTGGCAGAGAAATCTTGGACAAAATCTGTTTTTTACTCATCCACTAGAGTATAAAGTTTAAACCCCTGGTACTAACTGCGTATTGATTGTAGAAAAGTTTGCTGGTAAGCACAAGATAGCCCTTGATCCGTGGTACATTTCTGGCAGAAAAAATTTCTTAAAACTCATAATCGGAGTTGTTGGCAGACATAAACAAGTCGAAAACTCGACCAAAATGTGTCTTTTCAGCCCCAGATTTTCGCACTCTTTACACTCCCATTCGAGAACTAAGGCTTAATTCAAAAAACAAAAAAGTGTCATCTGTAGAACCTAAATAGATGAATAAGTCAAATGAAGTGCATGGTTTTGCCGAAAGAATTAAAAAAATGAAAAAGGCAGTATTCAGCAGACATGAACCCATTATTCTTTTTTCAAATCCACATGCGAGAACGGATATGTCAGCTATTGCACCAGCTCAACTCGCAGCCGAGATTTCAGCTCGATTATACTATATTGAAAAATACTTATCATTCTACTGAAGTTTAAGAATAGTGCGTTTATGATAATAAAAATAATTATTTATTAAAGGCGAGTCAAAAACCTCTGAAATAAGAAAAATCTGATCAAATAATACGGAATACTGTAATTGAGAAGCCTAAAAACTGGGCAGGTCCGAGGAGCCGCCACTGCGCAGTGTTTGAGTCGCTCGCGCGAGCCGAACCAGTACTAAATTGCCCAAAACTTTGCGCCATTTAAGCCGGAGATGAAATGTCATCTCGACGGGTCAAAGCGCAAAAGCTATAAATAGCACGTCCGAACAGCGAAACGAGCTGACGGGAAAGCACATCCATAACAGCGGAGCGAGCTGCTGGGAAAGCACATCCGAACAGCAAAACGAGCTGTCGGGAAATAGCGCACGAGTTCGATGAGTGTGTATGTGCACCGCACTTACAATACGGAGTTATCTATCGGCATTAGAAAATAGATGTATAATTCAAAGTTCACCTCTTCATACCTCAACAAACACTGGCTGTAGAAAAGATTAAAAGTCAGATTCGTTATTCTGACCTTAAGGAGAACATTTTTTTAAATTCACAATCCACGACGCTCTGGACGGAAAACATTTTTGTCCAAGACTCTTTATAATAAACCGCCTCTAAATTTGAAATATTACTTCAAAAAAAATAAAAAAGGTTCTTCTAGATATTATAACCGTCTACCTTTTGAAACCAATCAGACTGCATAGAATGTAAAACTGAGTTAGATATGCTTTTGCACATGAAAACAGTAAAAAAACTGTCTAATGTACACTGTGCAACAACTAATGAGTGTAAAGAAATTTTAAGACCAGATTCGTAACCTACTGATCAGGGAAAACATTTTTTTAATTGGCCCTCCGCCGATCATTTGAATTTTTGGTGTAAACTTTACACACTAACGACTAACTCGGTATTAAGTGTAAACAAAAAGGGTATCTTAGTTTTTTTATTATCTACCTTTAAAAAAACCGCACCTTCCAGGTGTGTGCCGTTGCTGCTGTCAAGGGGGCACAAATTTCGCACTCGCTGTGATAAACATATGAGAAAAAAGGATGGCCAAGTATATTATTAGTAGCGCTATCGCGCTACCTATGATAAACGTAAAGGTTGCGCATTCCGCCTAGCATGTCAGAAGAGTGGTGGGCAGCTATGGTCAGTTCTTCTGCAACAGTATAATTTACATTTTTAAGCTGACTATCTAGAAATCCTAATATATACCTACATCAAATGATTCGTTAGCTTTAAGCATTTAATGTATGTAGTGTTAATAAGTATATGGCAAAATTTCTTATTTTCGTCATACTTACTCAACATATTCAAATTTTTCTTTCAAACCAACTGTTTTTTAAAGCATTGTTGATACTTTGAATAAGATCATGTATATTTATATACCTCGCTCGAGGAATAAGCATTTTTGTCGCACATTGTTTTTAAAATCATAAAACTGTCTCATATTATATTTTGATTCTCTGCAACATTATTCCATGTATTGGCATAAATTATCTCAGCCAAACCAACTTCCCAATAAATTGCCTTGGCAGGCTAGTTAGAAATGTAGCCGCAGTATTGGCTTCCTCTGAATTGCTCGGAAGTGCTAAATAGAATTGTTTAGTATCCATTTTTATAATTTAAGTTTATCAAAGTATTTATAAATTTTTTCGCTCGGCATAGATAGAACAATATTTTTGAAGGGAATATCATTACTCCTGCATAACAGGAAGTAGATGCACATACATATGTCCACAACTAATGGAAAAAAGCCCTTGTGTTTGGACATGATTGTACGTACATATGAGCGCGTTATTAGAAATATAATGTTTTAATTGTATGGGGGGCTTTAATCCATAGCTATCAAAATAGTCACAGTATTTCTTGCTTACAAAATACAAAGCGACTCAGTATGAACCAGCTTCATTGCTAGCATCCAAATTAACCACTATAGCAGCAGGATAATTTTCTATAGATGGTAAGCGATCTGATGGAAAAACGCCCAAAAATATATACATTTTGATATTACGTTCAAGAATTTTAAATACCTACTTCAATAGTATTCATGTTTATGCACTTTAGTCATGAAATCTGTTTCGATTTTTATCAATCATTATTAAATTATCAAATTCAGCATATGTAATGATTTCTATTCCAGAATCAGGCAAATTATCAGCAAACCTTAGTTAAGCTTGTTGTTCCTTCATGCGCTAGATACCAATGCCCTCCATCATCTGCATCAGGTGTCAAGTCAAGTCAAACACAAAAAAGCAGTGACTTGTTTTAAACTCATCTATGCTAATGAAATTACCTTCACGACCTATATCAAGTGCATCATACATTTGATTAAAGGCTTGCATTGCAAGTACCTAACGTGTTTGAATGCAATGCCAAGTGGATAAGCGGGGTAGGTTATACCCCCACATTTTACTTTTGCATCATATATGCTAAATGGTTTGAAATTAAATGGCGATTTTGACAAGTTGCCTCGATAGGCATTACCTTCTACACAAGCAAATACAATTCGTCTAGGTAGCTGACCAGTGAACAATGCATAATTTAACGTTTCCCTAGCAGGGTTTGAAATGTGTAAGTTAGTCATAGCTACGCGCCTTATAGGATATTTGGCTGTGTATGAAAGCATTGTTTGCTCTAGAGCTAAATTTTCAGTGTCCAAAAGCTCAAGTTTTAGAATAAAAAATTTCATTTGAGAGACTTTTATATCTAAGTTAACATCTTCAAAACACTGCAAAGCAAATGCATTACTATTTCTGTGTAATTCTAAGCGAAAATCGGTAAAATTAACTAAATACCTATCTTGCAAGAACATATTAATACTAGCAAAGAAAAATGCTCCGATGGAACAAAAAACATGAATATACTTGGAATTGTGGATTATTAAGGATGTAAAAGGAGGGGACTAGGAAAAATCTACCTAAAGTCGCAAAATCTGCTAAAAATCACACTTTCTCTAAGCAACGCAAAAAATAAAAGTATATTCTGCGGCTTCGAACAGAGTCTTTTTTAAATAATGTTCAAAGTTTCAGATAAGAGTGTATAAACGACATCTATAATGTTTACTCTTCTTAAATTGCTGGCAAGTAGCAACGCTGACTAGCTTCGTATCTTGATTGATAGAAAACTAAGTGGTATTGTATTTAAAGTTGTTTTATTTTGGTATGAACCTATAAGCAAGCAAAGCAGGGGCCGATTAATTAGTGCACACAATCGTTCGTTACGGAAATGCTACTGTACTTACATTTAGTCTGTTTCAAGTCAACTTACGCGTTTCCTTCTGTTTTAAACAAATAATTTCTTTAGTTATCTTGGATGCATCGATGCTTGCTATTTCATTCAATTGGCTTAGAAAGACTGTTAGTTTACTCAATATCATATCCCATAGCTACTGCATGGCTAACGTGCTGTTTTTTCAATCATTTTTATGGTTAAAGATTTATTTTAATCTGTTGGCCGCAGAATATACTTCGATTTTTTGCGTTGCTTAGAGAAAGTGTGATTTTTAGCAGATTTTGCGACTTTAGGTAGATTTTTCCCAGTCCCCTCCTTTTGCATCTTTAATAATCCACAATTTCAAGTATATTCATCTTTTTTGTTCCATCGGAGCATTTTTCTTTGCTAGTACCCTACTTTTAATTAGCATGATTTCAGTACATCAATCAGTAAATGACAATAATGACAGCAGTCCAAGAACGCGGAAAACAATTTTGTTCTTAACATCAGCATTATCCTTTTTTTAACAAGACAACCTTACATTATTTAAACAGATCAAAGTTTTTCAGCATAAACTTTACGCAAATATCAAGTGTAAGGAGCACTAACGCTCAGATATGGAAGTAAAATAAATTTGTAGTATAAACTACATAATGACAACAAATGAATAGTGCAAACTATATACAACTACTGGGTGTATAGAAAACTAACAGTCAGATTCCCAATTCTGATTTTACGTAGAACATTTTGAAAAAAAATCAAGCTTCCGCAAGGCTCTATAACTAGAGTTAAGATGCAGTGTAAACTTTACACAACCTTAGAGTGTAAAGAAAATTTCAGTCGCATTCGTAATTCTGATATTACCGCGATATTATGATCAACATTTATGAAAAGATCAATTCTCCACAATGGACCGAGGACAAATAAATATCAGATGTAAACCACTTTACACAACTGTTGAGTGCAAACAAACTGGCGTATTACATTTGGTTTCTGGTTAATTTTTAGACTTGAGATTATGTCCAGACTCGTAACCCAGAACTTGGCAGAAAAAAACAAGACAGAAACACATTTAACTCCCCCATTTTTTGAATTTACACCTCCCGAAAAAGCTAAATGTTGATGTAAACAAACGCAATTCGCTGTGACGCGTACCCCTTAGAAAGTATTTTATTTTTATACTATTCGACCTCGCCCGACTTCCATACAGTGAAAGTGGCGAACAAAAAATGGACAAACACGTATTTTCCACTGTCCACCACATTGTAAACTTTAAAAATCTGAACCTAACGCCCCATTAAGTGTAAATAAATTCGGTTCGGGCCAGTTTGTAGCCCTTTGATTGTAGTACGTTTGAATGTGCGAAACGTATGTTCCGCAAAATATTTGATATGATTTACCAATCAAAATACGAAAAATTCCTGTTTTTTCGCCCATTTTACACCTCAGATTTCGAACTTTACATCCCCATTAGAAACTCAATTATACGTTCTTTTTTTGAACGCGGCTTGCTTCCACCTGTAGCCCTTAAAAGTTATTTTATTTCTATTTTATTGAATTCATCCCAACTCATAATCGAAAAAGTTGGCAGAGAAATTTCGGACAAAATTCCTTTTTTACTCATCCATCAGAGTGTAAAGTTTAAATCCCTGGTACTAATTGCGTATGGATTGTAGAAGAGTTTGCTGGTTAACACAAAGTAGCCCTTGATCCATCGTACATTCCTGTCTGAAAAAATTTCTTAAACCTCATATTCGGAGTTGTTGGCAGACATAAACAAGTCGAAAGTGTATGGTTTTGCCGAAAGAATTTAAAAAATGAAAAAAGTCAGTACTTAGAAGATTTGAACCCATTAGTCTTTTTTTAAACCTGCATGCGAGAACGGTTGCGTCAGCCTCTGCACCAACTCGACAAATCGGCGAATTTTAATACTTAGTCAATTATTAAAAAATATTCATCATTCTACTGAAGTTTAAGAATAGTGCATTTATGATAATAAAAATAATTATTCATTAAAGACGAGTCAAAAACCTCTGAAATAAGAAAAATCTGATCAAACAATATGCAATACGGAGTTATCTATCGGCATTAGAAAATAGATATATAACTCTAAGTTCACCTCTTCATACCTCAACAAACAGTGGCTGTAGAACAGTTTAAAGGTCAGATTCGTTATTCTGACCTTAATGAGAACATTTTTAAAAAATTCATCATCCACGACGCTCTAGGCAGAAAAAAATTTTTTAGTGTAAGGTTTACACCTGCACTAATAATGCAATATTGATTGTAGAGAAACAAAATAAATTTTGACGTGTAGTGCTTAGGAGCACATTTTAAAGGTAGTTACCACGTTCTGTCTGCTAAGTGGAGAATATGCAGGGAAAAAATATTTCTTTGTCTCAGACTGTTTACAATAAACCGCCTCTTAATTTAAAAAATATTGTTTAAAAAAATAAAAAACCCCCTAGATTTTATGACCGTCTACCTTTTGAAATCGATCAGACTGCATAGAGTGTAAAACTGTGTTGGATATGCTCGTGCACATGAAAACAGTAAAAAACCGTCTTATTTTCACTCCTGTGCAACAACTAATGAGTGTAAAGAAATTTTAAGACCAGATTCGTAACCTACTAATTAGGGAAAAAATTTTCTAAAAAAATTAGCCCTTCGCAAATCATTTGAATTTTTGGTGTAAAGTTTACACACTCACTACGCGCTCGGTATTGAGTGTAAACAAGAAAAAATGGGCGTCCTAAGTTTTTTTATTATCTACCTTTTAAAAAAACCGCATCTCTCAGATGTGTGCCTTTATAGCTGTGAGGGGGACATATGTTGGGGTACCCAAGTATATTATAGGTACGCGCTAACGCGCTACTTATGATGCAGTAGAGCCGCAACTTCTACAAAATTTTCATCTTTAAACATAGCAGCTCGCTTTTTGAATTGATTCACTATCTTTTGTGTCAACATTAGTGCCACCGTCATAAAAGTATAATACTGCCTGTAAGTGTGAATGTTTTGCATCAAATCCATAATTAAATTCAGTTCAAAATAAGATCTACATGCATATTTAACAGAGCTGTCAAAATTTAAGCGGCCTGCTAGAAAACATTTAACTTGCTTGAAAAAGTTTTTTCATCAAGATTGATAGGTGCATAGTCAGTTACTGCTGATCCTGCAGCAACTGTTGGTTTTTTAATTCATAGTAGCATGTAAATGTAATTTTTGTTCAGCTGAATATAATGATGATCGGGAGGTATTCGAAATTCATACGGTAGTAGTATAGCCTGTCACTCTGGGGTTACAAGTCCGGAACTTTGTAATTCCGGAACTTAGAAGTTCCGGAAGTTGCCTATGCTGTAGCATAGGCAGAGGCGGTCGACAGCAGGAAAATGGGGGTAAAAACGTGCGCCCTGGCCCGGGGAGGGTGCGCCCTGCCCCATGTTATAGTGTAGGAGGGAGAGAGGTGCGCCCTGAGTGCGCCCTGGGTTGGGAATGGGGTAAATAAGCCTAAGGGGATCGTGTCATAAGCCTAAGAGGAGCAGTCCTTGGGTAGTTCGGGAACTTGAAGTTCGGGAACTATGTAAGCCTAAGGGGAGCCAGCTGCTCCCCACGCGGTGCAAAAAACGAAATAAATTTGCTTGGATTTTTCGAATATATGTAGCTGCTAAAACCATGTGAGATGGGTTTTAATGCGACTACAGCGCCTTCTTTTTCATAAGTATGAGTCATGATTGTTCCTGAACTTTAAGTTCGGGAACTTTGTGACAAGGTGTCCCAAAAGTGCCGCAAAGGCCTAGAAGTGGCGCATAAGCGCCGCCAATGCCCATAAGCGCCGCCAAGGCCCAAAAAGGGTCTATAAGCGCCGCTATAAGCGCTACTGACTGTTCTGGGGCATTTTTGTAATTAGATCATAATGATGATTTTTAGCAGCACACAAATGAATGACTTTATCGGCAGTAGGTCCTTGAAAAAACAAAATATTGTTATAATATACTTTTATTTGGTAGTCGGGCACTAGAACGTTTTGAATTTTTCTTACAGCTTCAAGACCATATTTTTCTTCATTGATATTAATATTAGCCTTTTGCATTAAATCTAAAGCTAGCTGTTTTTGCAGAGTGTGCCGCGCCTTGTCACCTTTTCGAATAGATTCCCATTTAGGGCTACTGTCTAGTTTTGCTATTCCTGTTACAATAGCTCTAGCAAGCGATAAATTATCCTTAGAACTGATTCTTATGTATGCTCCTCCATTTTTGCAAAACTCGCTCACATCACATTCTACACCAAAACCTATTTGTGGTCTTTTATCAACAAGAACTACTTTAAACTACATGTCCTCATCGAAACAAAACTCATTTTTGGACTGAGACACATTTTCTATGATACTCAAAACCTTATCGGCATTTAAGTACTGGCGCTCGGTGAATGGTACTAATACGGGAGCATAAAGGCTACGTTGTCTGATCTCAATGCCTACCATACTGTCGGGAGGGCAGCCATGTAACATCTTGTTAATGGCTTCCTCAAAAATCTGATCGAAAATCTCAAAGAGATTAGGGCAATCATGAAGATTCTTAAAACGCAACAAAAATGCCTTAGCAGTTGTCCTAAATCTGCGGACAGAAATGCTCGGGAGTTCATGTATATCAAAGTAATGATTTAGATCCATTTTTAAGTAAAATTATATGAATAAGTACTCCTATTTATAGACAAAAACTTATAAATACTAAAATATTTTTCAATTAGAAATTAAAAATGGAGGAAATTCAGGAAATCAAAAAGCGTTCATTCGTGGACACGGAAAGAAAACCGTATGGGAGGTCAATAAAGCCGGCCATTGAGATATGTGGTCGTAATATGGAGAGGCCCATGTACCCTTTGATGATTCAACTTTGTTATTTTTGCCAAAAAGCATCGTGTGAACGAGAATTTTTCGAAACTAATGGGGGTCGATGGTACATTAATATTCAGATGTGCCCTAGATGTGGGGAATATAATAGAGCAGCGCAGGAGGCTGGAACTAAAGTGCTCAAACGGTATGCAGCAGAAGCAGCCGAAGAACTAAAAGCTAAAATTGCTCAAGAAAAAAGTCTATAAATATGAACTCACTTTCAATACACTTTTCATAATGTCTTAGAAACATGGCTTCCCCCGGAGAGCTTACCTACCAGCAATTTATCGTTAAACTTGTTGAAAAAGCCTGTAAACGGTTTGTCACAAATCGTGATGTTCAGAGTATAGGTGCGTTTTTCTGGAGAATTGTAAATGATGAGTTTAAGGAGCAAAGAAGAGAAGAGCTGAAACGCGACGCATTTTGGCAGTTTGCGTTAGACTTGAAGGATTGTATTCTGGAAAAGAAAATGGAACAGCTGTTTAGCCTATGGCAACAGTTCAATTCAAACGGCAAGAACCTGTTTGAAAATATGTACGATAATTGTATCTGGTACAACGTAAATTGTCTTATATAGCTCCCCTTTATAAATAGTAATGTAGTTTTCTCATAAAAAATGGATAAAACATTGAAAAAATTGTATTATAACCCAAAAGCCGGGTATACTAGTGCTGCTCAGCTTTACACTCGTGTAAAAAAGCTGCGCCCTAAAGCAAAATTTAAAGATGTAAAAGCGTGGTTAGAAAAACAGCCTACTTATACCTTACACAAACCTGCATTAAGAAAATATTCACGGAACAGGGTTCTAGTGAGCAGCATTGATGAGCAGTGGCAAGCTGATTTGGTTGATCTTCAATCACTAGCTAAGCACAATGATGGCTACAAGTACCTATTGAACTGTATACACATTTTCTCAAAGTGTGCATGGTCTATACCCTTGAAAAGCAAGTATTCTAATGATATTGCTGAGGCCTTTAAGCATATTTTTGCACTGTCAAAGCGCAAACCATATAAATTGCAGACTGATGCAGGAAAAGAATTCGTGAACAAGGAATTTCAGACATTTTTGAAATCTGAATCTGTCGACTTTTTTGTTACTAAAAGTGAAATGAAAGCATCGGTAGTAGAGCGATTTAATCGAACGTTAAAAGAAAAGATGTGGCGCTACTTTACTAAAAAGAATACGTACAGGTATATTGATGTCTAAGACAATCTTATGTATAATTATAATCATTCGATGCATAGAACTATAGGTACATTTCCGGCGAACGTATCATCAAAAAATGAGCAAGAAATTTTAAATAAAGCCTTTCGCATTACAAAAAAAGATACAGTATTTAGATTTGATGTTGGCGATATAGTAAGGTTGAGTAAAGTTAAGCGCACTTTTGAAAAAGGATATTGGCCAAATTCGACCGAAGAATTTTTTATTATTAAAGAGAGGTACGCTAGAACCCCACCACTTTATATTTTAGAGGACCAAAAGGGCGAAAAATTGGAAGGTATTTTCTACGAACCAGAATTGCAAAAAATCAATGTTCTGACAGATGATTTATTCATTGTTGAAAAGGTTCTAAAAACTCGAAGACGTGGCAACAAAACTGATTATTTCGTTAGATGGAAGGGGTACCCGCCCAAATTCGATTCATGGGTCCCTGATCTGGTAAAAGTATAGTGAGCGCCATTTTAGCTGGGGAAATGCTTACAAAAAGACAAATATGCACGCAAGACTCACTTTTATTTTGCAAAGTTTTGAAACTTGTTTGCATAGTTTGGGAAATTTCTTGCAGACTTTAGAAAATTTCTTGTAAAGTTTAGAAAATTTCTTGTAAAGTTTGACAAAATTTCTACATGCTTAAGCATAGGAAGTTTGCAGAGTTTGGAAATTTTCTTGCAGAGTTTGAAAAATTTTCTGCAGACTTTAGAAAATTTCTTGCAAAATTACTCAATCAATGCGGCATTGTTAAAGCATTGATTCAACTATTTTATGTGCTATATGCAATTCATGTTCTCTTTTTGCACCAGTGAGAATCATTTTTCCGCTTGTAAAGAGTAAAAACGTTACATTTCTGAATTTATATATTAAGCCAGGGAAGAGTTCTACTTCATATATGCATTTTCTTTTAACCAACTCATAAAATTTGCAAAGATTTATACGAAATCCTAAATCAGCAGAGCCTACAAACAGCTGAGGCTGTATTTTTAGGTAACAGGCTTGTGCATTTATTAGCTCTATAAAATGTTTTATTGCATTTTCGCCATCTTTAACTTTTTTAGCTTCTACGCATACTATTTTACCTGACTTGAATATCAATAATGTAGCATGAGGTGATCGATATATGATACCTGGAAATTTCTGAGGGTTATATTGTGCAGTATTTAGTAATTTTGCATATATCTCATCTAGTTCAAGTGTGTCTTTAAGTGCTGCAGTAAGCACTATGTTCTGTATAGTAACCATTTTCTATATATACCCACCTGTTTCTTAATACATATTTATAAACCATGATTTTTCAACACCCTTTTACTTGCCTTGTTTCTGGGCCAACAAAGTCTGGCAAGACAACTTTTGTCAGGCAATTATTAGAAAACAGAGCACACTTGATTGATACAAAAATTAAAAAGATTTGGTGGTGCTTTGCCGAAAATCAGCCACTGTATAGGGAAATGCAAGATGTTTCATTTATAGAAGGGCTTCCTGATTTTAGTTATTTAAAAAAGTTTAGTCCAATGCCGCAACTTTTGATATTAGATGATCTGATGCAAGAGAGCAAGGGTAATGTTCAAATTGTACAGCTTTTCACAAGGAGATGTCATCATTGGAATATTAGCATCATTCACATAGTTCAAAATGTGTTCTTTGAAGGCCTCAGAACTTCACGCATAAACTCTGATTATATAGTCTTATTTAAAAACCCTGCCGATCAATTACAGTCACAAATTTTGTCTCGCCAACTTTATCCAACAAATTCCAAATATTTCCTAGAAGCTTATTCTGATGCTACCGCTCAGCCACATGGCCATCTCTTGATAGATCTCACCCAAAATGCTAGAGATGAATTAAGACTTAAAACAAACATATTTAGCAAGCATACGACTGTTTATGTAAAAAAATCTATAAATACTAATAATGACGGTGTAACCAATAAAAATGGGTAAAGAACGATTAAAACGCAATATTGTGTGCTTACACCTTCTGAGTCGAGCAAGAAAACCTCAAAGGGAGTCAATTATAAATACTGCCAGTAAAGATCAAATACTTTGTCTCTGTGACTGTGCAAGCAATTTTTAAATGGTAACATTCCTTTTTCCGAAAAAGATATAAACAAACTTCGGAGATTTCAAAATCAAATAAGACGTCTGGCAAATAATAAACAAATCAGTACAAAAGAAAGAAAAAATATTGTAGTACAGGACGGTGGTTTTCTTCCTCTTTTGTTAACTCCGATACTTACAATTGCAGGCAGTCTTTTAGCTGATGCAATAACAGGTAGAAAATGAAACATACTGAAAAAATGATTCTTATACCCGCTGAAATCAGCGAGCGGACTAAACCTATTGATGTTGTGCTAGAGTCCTTGGATAATGAGATGCAGAAAGTGTTGAACAGCAAAAATATACCATCTGATTTAAAACTTATAAAATATAATCAGATACTTGGCAAATTTAAGCGATTGCATGAACAGAAACAGGAACCGTACAAAGCCAATATAATTGAACATACAAAAGATGTACTTAGCAATGATGAAATACTAACTGCTATGCCAAAAAATCAAATTCCAAAGGCTAAAATGCTTCTCCACTATATTCGTACAAACCCTTTTATTGAAATAGAGTCTGATGGTGAGCTTGTTATAGATGGGCAAAAATTGAAGGCTCAAACATTACAGATTTAGTTAATGATTTAGCACGTGAGCGTAAGAAAATAAGCAGATATCCTGGTACAAAGGAATTGCTGAAAGTGTTGAACCGCACAAATATCCCACTGGAAAGTATTGGTAATAGACAAGGTAGGGAGATTTTTGCCGCAGGTGATGATTTTGACTGGGACGAAAGTCTATAAATACTTTTCTCTCACTATTTTTTAGAAAAATTACAAAAATGCATGTTCAATTTACTCCCGACAATTACAACATTTGGCTGGAATATTATACAGGGCAGGCTGCCCAAACTGGTTATGGATTGGATGGGTTTAAAGGCATCCCATACCAGCGGGGCGTTGGTCTTGGCACCTTTTTCCGCTCCCTGTTCAGAATGGCCGCCCCTGTTTTGCAATCTATTGGTAAGCACGTTGGAAAACATGCTTTAGTTGCAGGTTCAAATATAGCATCCGATTTGGCCCAGGGAAAACCTCTTTTTGAATCTACTAAAAAGCACTCAAAGCGAGAAGCCGCCCAACTTTTTGATGAAGCATCTCAAGCTATGCAGCAAGGAGAGGGTCTTGGTAGTCGCCCAAAGTCTATAAATACTAATGCACTCGATGCGTTTTCTAAAAAACATGGCTCTCATAGATGTAAAATCTATTCCGAGTACTAAAACTGAGTTGGACCTCTTTACGGTCCCTCCTACCCAAGTGGTAGTAAAGCGAGGCTTTTGGCATGAAATTCACCCTACGCATCCTATTACTAATGAAGGGCCATATGAGTTTAGAATACCTCCCGATCCTCATTACCTTCAGCTAAATAAAAATTACATTTATATGCTATTAAGAATTAAAAAACCAACAGTTGCTGCAGGAACAGCGGTACCAGACTATGCCCCTATCAATCTTATAGGTAAAACTTTTTTCAAGCAAGTGAAATGTTTTCTAGGAGGCCGCTTAGTCTTTGATAGCTCTGATAAATATGCATATAGATCATGCTTTGAAACTGAATTAAACTACGGGTATGATGCAAAGCACTCACACTTACAGGCAGTATTATATTATCATGATGGTGGCACTAATGTTGACACAAAAGATAGTGAATCATTCAAAAAGCGAGCTGCTATGTTTAAAGATGAAAATTTTGTAGAAGTTGCGGCTCCACTTCATATTGATATGTTCTTGCAAGATAGGTATTTAGTCAATTTTACCGATTTTCGCTTAGAATTACACAGAAATAGTAATGCATTTGCTTTGCAGTGTTTTGAGGATGTTAACTTAGACTTGAAAGTCTCTCAAATGAAATTTTTTGTTCGAAAAGTTGAGGTTTTGGACACTGAAAATTTAGCTCTAGAGCAAACAATGCTTTCATACACAGCCAAATATCCTATAAGGCGCGTAGCTATCACTAACTTGCATATTTGAAACCCTGCTAGGGAAACGCCAAATTATACATTGTTCACTGGTCAGCTACCTAGACGTATTGTATTTGCTTGTGTTGAAGGCAGTGCTTTTCGAGGCAATCTAGCAAAATCGCCTTTCAACTTCAAACCTTTCAGCATATATGATGCAAAAGTAACGTGTGGGGGTATAGCCTACCCTGCTTACCCACTTGGCATTGCATTTAAGCATGATAGGTACTTGCAAGCCTATAATCAAATGTATGATGCACTCGATATAGGCCGTGAAGGTAATTTCATTAGCAGAGATGAGTTTAAGACAAGTCACTGCTTTTTTTGTATTCGACTTGACACCTGATGCAGATGATGGGGGGCATTGGGATCTTGCTCATGAAGGAACAACAAGCATAACTGTAAGGTTTGCTGATTATTTGCCTGATTCTGGTGTAGAAATCATTATATATGCTGAATTTGATAATTTGGTAATGATTGATAAAAATCGAAACACATTTCATGACTATAGTGCATAAACATGAATACTATGGAAGTATTTAAAATTCTTGAACATAATATCAAAACGGATATGTTTTTGGGCGTTTTTCCATTAGGCCGCTTACCACCTATAAAAAATTATCCTGCAGCTATAGTGGTTAATTTGGATGCTAGCAATGAGCCTGGTTCACACTGGGTTGCTTTGTATTTTGTAAGCAAGAAACGCTGTGACTATTTTGATAGCTATGGCTTAGAGCCACCCGCGCAGTTGAAGCTTTACATTTCTGATAATGCGCTTTCATTTACATACAATAATGTCCAATCACAAGGGCTTTTTTCCATTAGTCGTGGACATATGTGCATCTACTTCCTCTTATGCAGGAGTAATGATATTCGCTTCAAAAATATTGTTCTATCTATGCTGAGCGAAAAAATTCATAAATACTTTGATAAGCTTAAATTATAAAAATGGATACTAAACAATTCTATTTAACGCTTCCGAGCAATTCACAGGAAGCCAATACTGCGGCTACATTTGTAACTGGCCTGCCAAGGCAAATTATATTATCTGGCGATTGGGAAGTTGGTTTGGCTGAGATAATTTATGCTAATACATGGCACAATGTTTCCGAGGAGCAGAATATGATACAATTTTTTGATATAAAAAACAATGTGCGACAAAAATTGCTTATTCCTCGAGCAAGATATTTAAATATACATGACTTCATTCAAACTATAACCAATGGTTTAAAAACGGTCAGTTTGAAAGAAAAATTTGAATACATGGAGTACCTGACTTTCAAGTATGATGAAAATAAGAAATTTTGTCACATAGTAATTAACACTGATTACATTAAAAGTTTAAAGCTAACGAATCATTTGATGTATATGTTAGGCTTTTTTAGATAGTCAGCTTAAAAATATAAATTATACTATTGCCCAGGTACTGACCATAGCTGCCCACCATTCACCCGATATGCTAGGCGGAATGCATAACTTTTACGTATATTGCGATATAGTTGAGCCTCAAATCGTTGGAAATATTTTCGCGTCGGTTCTGCAGGTTGTGAATATAGAAGGAAAATATATGGATATTGTTAATCACGCATATATTAGTCCGCATTATATACCTGTGCTCAAAAAATCATTCAATACCATTGAAGTGAACATTAAAAGTGATCAAGATCTGCCCATACCTTTTGAATTTGGCAAGACTATCATAAAATTGCATTTCAGACGACAGTAGATTATAAATAGAAGCAGTGCTGCTTACATTAGAAAAGATTATTTTCTTGTTAGTGCTCTTACGTTTTACATATGGGCTTGATCCATATTGTGATCATTATGTAAATGAGTCTACCATAGTTTGTCATAATTTAGCAGACTATAATAGGCTACCTAGATCCGTTCAAAACATAATCTTGAAAGAAAGCTGTGATTTTCAAGTTTCCGATTGGAAAAATTTAACAACATGCTGCCAAAACTCGAGGCTATGAAATTTGAGCCTGCGTGTAAAACCTGTATGAAAATTGATGAAAATTTTCGAGGAATTAATATTGAAGGAAGGTGCCTAGAAAGCAATGTAAAATGTGTGCATAAAGAAGAACTCGGTGCGATTTCTAATGAACTTTTAAGCTGTATCGCCATTTTAGTCACTC
>JAVLUZ010000539.1:0-30992 GCA_036768485.1 Mermis nigrescens
AACGCAGCTTTTACGCTACATTCCAGCATTTATGCCTATTTTGAGGCTGAAAAAAGCTCTCTGGGTGACCCGAGAACCGCCATGCTGTGCATCTACAGATGATATTTTTTTGTTATTTTTGCAATTTTGTTTCAACCTGCGACGATTAATCATGTCGTATTTCTTTCTATCAAGCAATGTGGACAACTGCTCCGATCTGCAGTAGGCTGCCTATTTCATTTTTTGCTGTAATTTCAGAATTTTAGCAAATTTTCGCGAATCAATACCTTAATGTTCTACTCAATTTTCGTCAGCTGAAGCAAAATTAGTTGTCATGAAGATCACTTATTTATTCGTGACATTCTTATTGTTGTTATCATATTTACGTGCTTTCTTCGAACAATAAATAAAACATAAGTACATCACAACGAGACCTGCACGTGGGGGCATCTAGGCATAGAAAAATAGGAAAATTTCTGGATAAAATAGGGCGAAAAGTAAGGAAAGAGTAAAAATGAGTGAAATTGACCAGAAATGTAGTTTTTATGCTATTTCAGCATTTATAATAGTTTTCGGCAAAAAAATTCATTGACACCAGCTGAAAACCCCAGATCGACCATGCTGTGTACCTATTATGCAACCTGTGGAACAACAATGCAAGACAGACGATTTTATTCATTTTTTCAACTATTAAAAATGTGAAACTTTATTGCACGTTTGATTGACGTTTACATCACATTCTTAACGTAGAAGCTTGCACATTCTTCACAATATTGGTCACTACCATCACTTTATTCAGTTCTAAGCCTAGCATGCGTTTTCTTCATATGCAAAACGTTAAGCCTGGTTCTGAAGTAAAAATTATCGCTGACAAAGTGCCCCGATTTTTAGTGGACAATATTTCCAACCAGTGCTTTTTGTACGAGGTCCGTTTGTACATGTACAAAGATGGCTCCCAAAAGTCTGTGTACATTTTCTACGTACAAATTTTTCGGTACAATAATATGGTACAGTAACGATTTTAGTGTGGCAAAAACAGAGTTGTTTGACTTTTGGTAGTGTATTTTAGCTAATTTCTGGATTTCTGAGTGCAAAAATCACTAATAGTTTTCTCAAAACGGCGCAAAGCGCTGGAAAATTTGACATTTTTCCTTTCAAATTGCAATTTCTGAAATTATAAAGATATATAGAGCACACAATTACTCATTTCGGCGAAAAATTTTCACAACTTGACAAAAATTTTCACAACTTGACAAAAAATTTTCACAACTTGACGAAAATATTTCACAACTTGACAAAACATTTTCAAAACCTAGCAAAAATATTTCAAAACTTAACAAAAAATTTTCATGACTTGACAAAAAATTTTCACAACTTGACGAAAATATTTCACAATTTGACAAAAAATTTTCAATAGATACCCATGCATATGCGTGGGAGACGAGACATCATGCACCTATGCAGGGTCTACTTCACCTGAATGAAAAAGTTCCTGGGAAAAAGCCAAAAATTGATGAAAATTGAACTTTTTAAAAATAATATAAAAATTCCAATGAAGAGCAATAAAACTTTCGTATCTTAAGTCTTATAGCGAAAATTCTGTTTAAGTGATTCTAATATGGCCGCTATTCGCAGAAAAATTTCGTAGCTAAAGCATAATAATAGAAAAATACCGTTTCCAAAACTACCAATGTTAGCTAATATTTGTCTATTAACATGCGAAAATTATGCTAACGGTTCATAATACGATATCAATAGCAAAGTGAGTTTAAAGATGTGATTCAGAATGACGTTAATAAATTCCAACATGACTGACTTGTAACCGAAAATTTCGTACTTTCGCCGAAATTCTGTTTAAGTGATTCCAATATGGCCGCTATTCGCAGAAAAATTATTAGTTAAAGCATAATAATATAAAAATTCCGTTTATAATGAAAAAAATGTAGATAAATCAATGACTGTGTAAAATCAGAACATTAATTTGACAATTTTATCACAATAATATAATTTAAAAAAGAAGAAGTAAAGGCTCTGCATCAAAGGCGTATTCATATTTTATTTTTAACTGTCACAATAAGCGTGTTTTTGTCAGAACTTTTTTAGTAAGTACGAAAAAATGCACTGTCACTTTGAACTGCTACATATGCATATAGGAATATATTTTAGTTCCTATGTACGTGCGATTAGAACCAAACTCTCAAGTGGTGTTGTTAAATTTCTCAAGTATGATCACAGCAGCTTAAAATTTTTCACTTGCTGAATCGAAACGGTTAGTATGAAAACCGAAAATGCCACGAACAAAACTAAAAAAAACTGGCGATGTCAAATAAAAAAAGATTTCATTGAGCACAGCATTTGAAGGATGAACATTTCAATTCAAAAGTCATAAGTGTGATTTCTTTTATTCCTGCTTCATTCAAAAAATATGTCTCTTGTTCGGAGCATATTAAGTAGACAGATAGGTGGTCAAATTTCAACCGCGTCTCTTGTACTGAGAATGTCAAAATTAAATTTTGCTATTCGTATGGTATTGGAGAGTTTGGATCCGCGAATAAGTGAAATTTTAGAAGAATATAGATTCTTAAATAAAAACGCGTACGGATATATTTACTCGCATACGAGTCATCCCACGGATCATAAATTAAGGTAATTCTGATGAATTAATCCTGAAATAGCTTGTGATCTTTTGATTACAGATTGTTTTTTAAGCTATTCATGGGAAAAAGTTTCATTTTATCAATACATATTGCTAAATCGTTCCACAACTACCCTTTTCATATCTTATTTTTTTAACATATTTATTTATGATTTATTTATTTTAATTTCATGATTTATTTTTATTTTTTACTATTTATTTTTTATTCATACTTCGTATTATTAAAAATTAGATGGTGGAGACGTACGATCATAGAGTTGAATAATGGCCGTAGTTATGCTGATGCCGATGCCAACGGAATAAGAAACAATCGGAGCTTGGATTTATACACGTTTCAATTACCTTGCTACCCATGTCAGTGCGTAATCAGGCAGTTGGCTAAATTCCTACGCCACTTGCAGCCTAAAAAGCTGATTATTAAGCTGACAAGCGCGTCCTCTGCTCTACTGCATGCGATTTTGAGGTCATGCACGGAAACAACCTCGTTAGACATTAAATGCGATTTTTCGCATTTTTATTACTTGTACAGCATGCTATCACTGTGCGTGATTCGCACGCCTTTAACTCATAAGCTGGACGAATTACCTTATGGTTTACGGGATTTAATCATACAAAATGGTTGTAAGTAATTTATGACAAAATTGATTACTAATATTATATACATGATTATTTAAGTTTTATTTCAAAATTTTATTAATTGTGTGTGTGCATTTTTTCCGCATAAAAATCTAATTCTTTTTTAAACTAGAAAATTATTATTATTCTTTTGAGGTTCTTAATGTAAATGGGTAGCAAGAATATTTTTGGGGGAACTTGATGGGACAGAATCACTAAAAACGGTACCAAAAATTAAATTCAGGGGTCCGACAGATCCTTAGGGGTGTAAACCCTCCCCTTGTGTGGTTGTGAATAATTATGTGAGTGTAATCAATTTTAGTAGAATGAAAATTTATCTAACTTTTGAAAAATAATTATTTTACCCTCAGACGTGCATTCGCCTGAAGAAATAACGCTTGCCTTGGAGAAACAGCAAGAACTAAGAATGATTCGGTTCGAAAATACGGCTTTCAGCAGAATAGGACTCATACAGAATATGGGCCTTTACTGGCAAAGACGCATTTCCGTTGAAGAAGACATTGAGAATGCACCAGAAATTGTGTTTTCTAATTGTAACCTAAAATGTGGTTGTTGGCTGTGGGAAAGCCATGATTGTAAATCCGGTCCCATTCGTTGCGTATGTAAATACCGAGGCATTGTTTTTACGTTTATGGGGTTCTGCGCAGATATAACCATCAATATTGATTAATGAGTGGTTTAATTATTTGTTCGCATTTTATTTTCATTCATTGGGCTATGCGCGACTATAATCGAGAATATACGTTAACGCGCAATTGAATTATTTGTCCGCATTCTATTCTCTTTGACTAAGTTTTACACGCATTTGTAATCATAGATATCGATTACCGCACAATTTAATTATTCATTTGCATTTTATAGGAACTGCTTAAACAAAATGATACACTCATTAGCTTGCAAGTTAAACGAATAAAGTTAAAAAATAAGCTAAAATTTGTCTATTAACATACAAAAATTGTACTAAACGATTCATGATACGACATCAATAGCAAAATGGCCTATAAAGATGTGATTCAGAATTACGTCTTTAAATTCCAACATGGTTGGCTTGTAACTGAAAATTTCGTACTTTAAGTATGCACTATGAAAATATAATAAAATTTCCAATGAAGAGCGATAAAACTTTCGTATCTCAAGTCTAATAGCAAAAAAAGAAGCTTTTTTGAGTTAAAGTTGAGTTTTACTTAATAATATCGAAAAATTCTGTTTAAACGATTTCAGTGGTCAATCATATGGGTAAGAATATAGAACAAACAGTAATTATATAATTAACACGAGGTTTTGAAAAATCCGCCTCAATGTGACTGATGGATTGCGAATGAAGATTATAAGAACAAGCTAGCGAATGAACAAATGTGCGCTTTTTTACAACAGAGCGGCTACACCTTACAAATTTAGCAGTTAAAAGTACATAATGTAGTAGGAATGGGTAGAATGAACTGTCGAATAAACATTGCTGGTTTTGCTCACATGCATAAAAAGTTTGTGCGCTTAGAGCCTGAATTATTTCCGGCCGCCAAATTAACTTTTCCTCATGCTACGGCTTTCATTTTAACCACCTTTACTGTTTTAATGGTTGGTCTTAAGAGCGAAGATGTCGTTCATAGATTTTTCAAAAAAGTGTAGTGCTATACGATAGAGTGTAAAGTAAACTGTTATACTGTAGATTGCGCGCTAAAATTCTGTACATAGCACAGCTACGGTTTATACATCATATCCTAAAAATTTGAACAAAATCAGGCCATTGGTTCTTGAGTTATGCGAAAGTGTAAACTAAAGCTGGTATACTGTAGGTTACGAGCTGAAATTTTGTAAAGATGTGATTCAGAATGACCTCAATAAATTCCAACATGACTGACTTGTAACCGAAAATTTTGTACTTTAAGTTAGCATTATAAAAATATAATAAAATTTCCAATAACGAGCAATAAAACTTTCGTATCTCAAGTCTAATAACAAAAAAAGAAGCTTTTTTGAGTTAAAGTTGAGTTTTACTTAATAATATTGAAAAAAATTCTGTTTAAAACGATTTTAGTGATCAACAATATGGGTAAGAATATATAACAAACAGTAATTATATAATTAACACAAGGTTTTGAAAAAGTCCACTTCGAAGTGACTGACGGTTGGCAAATAAAGAGTATAAGAACAAACGCGTTTTATGACATTAAGCTAGCTAATGAAAAAATGTGCTCTTTTTTTACAACAGAGCGGCTACACCTTACAAATTTTGCAGTTAAAAGTACATAATGTAGTAGGAACGGGTCGAATGAACAGTCGAATAAACATTGCTGGTTTTGCTCGGATGCATAAAAAGTTTGTGCGCTTACAGCCTGAATTATTTCCGGCCGCCAACTTAACATTCCCTCATGCTACGGCTTTAATTTTTACCACCGGTACTGTTTTAATGGTTGGTCTTAAAAGCGAAGATGCCGATCATAAATTTTTCAAAAAAGTGCGTTTCATGCTGGAAATGTTTCAGATTTAATTAAAAGCGAGCGAGCGCGTATTTTATGACGTTAGCGAGCGAGTTCGTTTTTTATGATGTTAGCGAGCGAGCCCTATGAATCATATTTTCGGTCGACTGACGAAAAGCGATGATGTGACGTAGTTGCCTATGCTTACACAGTTGCCTATCTCCCTGTTGTAACGCCAGATGGTCGTCACTTACTACTAGCAATTCCCTCGCCTGACATCACCTGGGATAGGTCAGTTCCCAGAGTTTGAGCATCACATCATCCTGACATACGCAATTTCAGTCGCCAGAAGTCCCAGGCCGAGTCCTCTTGCAAGAAGAGACGCAGTAGCGGCCAAGATCAACCAAATGATCAAGGATGACATTTGGGAACCGGGGACCGCCCAAGCCAGTGAGCCCACCATCTTCTTACAGTTCCAAAGTCTGATGGGTCAGTTAGGATCACAACTGATCTATCGCCCTTGAACAAGTTAATCATTCCCGAGCGACATCATTTGCCAAGAATAGCCGATCTATACCTCCAGCTGCAAGGAGCGAAGATCTTCTCAAAGATCGACTTGACCAAAGGATACTAGCACATCAAGCTAGCAGAAGAGAGTCATCCACTGACGACAACCATTACATCACAAGGCCTTTATCAGTACAAGCGCCTTCCAATGGGACTTACCGATGCCGCCTCAGTGTTTCAACGTCTGGTCAGTCAGACACTCACTGGATGTGAGGGCTGTATCTCCTACATCGATGACATACTCGTCTTTGGAGTCAACGAAGAAGAGCACAATCTTCGACTCAAAGAAGTACTTGGTCGACTCAATGACCGCGATTTCAGAATCAACCCTGCAAAATGTGTTTTTGCAGTCCCAGAAGTGAAGTTCCTGGGTTCACTTGATAGGCATTAATGGAATAATGCCTGACAAGGATAACATAGCCGCAATACAGAACACTCCAGTACCTAAAAGCGTCAAGGACGTTAGAAGTTTTTTGGGAGCTGTGAACTAACTATCTGAGAGAGTTCATCCCAAAACTGCCCGACTTAGCTGAGCCCATACAGCAGCTCATGCGCTCAGTTGAAAAGTCCAAGTCAAGCTTCACATGGACAAAGGAAGCTGACACAGCATTCAAGAAAGTCAAAGAATTGTTGGCAAGCAACCTTCGGCTCAGCATCTTCGACCCGAATCGGCCAACAATTGTCAGCACTGATGCATCTAACATAGGCATAGGTGCATGCTTGTCACAGTTAAGCAATGGCCGACTATCGCCAGTGGCCTTTGCATCAAGGACGCTTTTGCCAACAGAAAGGGCATATGCTGTCAATGAGCGGGAAGTCTTGGCGTGCGTCTGGGCTTGTGATCACTGGGCAAACTTTTTGCTTGGTCGGCGGTTCACACTGATAACCAATCACAATGCCTTAGTCTCCATCCTGGCCCAATCAGGAGATGGCCGTAAAGCACACAAGTTTGACAGATGGAGATTGCAAATGGCTGAATTCGATTACATCATCCAGCATCAGCCTGGGATGAACAACGTCATACCCGACATGCTGTCACGTTTGCCACAGTCAGCAAACAGCAGCGCCAGCATCAAAGGGGTAGCTAGTGGTGGCTTTTCACTGTCAAGAATCGCCCACTACACGAGATGTGACAAGCTGTTCACAAAAGTGATGAATGCTGTAGAAACCGGGAGATGGCCAAAGCGCCGTGACAGAGAGATGGCGCCCTTCTACACAGTCAGAGACAGCCTGGAGGTCGAAAGCAATTGCCTTGTCAAAGCTGGCAAGGTTGTAGTTCCCTCAGCACTACGACTTGAGCTACTCAAAGCATCACACGTTGGTCATCCTGGTATTGTCAGAGCAAAAGCCAAACTGCGGGAGTCATACTGGTGGCCTGGAATGTCAAGGCAAATCGAGACATTTGTGCGTCAATGCAGTGGTTGTCTGGCATCTGAGAAGTCCGTGCCCAAGGGACAAGTGCCAACTGATCCATTGCCGCCTGCGACACGTCCATGGCAGAAAATTGCAATCGATGTCACCGGTCCGTTCCATACAGCACCCTCTAGCTGTAGGTTCATCATGGCCGTGGTTGACTACTACTCTGAATTCCCAGAGGTTCTGCTGGTGGCAGACTCATGAGGCCAACGTTGTCATTCGTTGGTTGACCGATCTATTTGCTCGATATGGCAACCCAGATACGTTGATTTTGGACAATGGGCCAGAATTCGCCAGCCAACAATTCAAGGAGTTCCTGGCCACATGAGATATTCAGCACCATTGGACACCCGTCTATCACCCGCAGTCAAACGGTAAAGTGGAGAGCTTTAACCGTGTCATCAAGTTCCACGCCCAAACTCTAGGGACAGGGAATTATGAATTCCAGCAAGAAATGGTCGAACTATTAGCAAGATATTGTGCGGAACGTGCGTCAGCAGATGAACCAAGCCCAGCGGAGAAATTTTTTGGACAACGTCTTTGAATGGGATTTGAGCCCAGGTCAACAAAGGACAACCGTCATGTCACAATCAAAGAAGGGGGTGAAAATGGGTCACGCCCAACTTCATCATCAGTCCAGAGCGCCTGCATCAGGGCAAATCGGAATTTCTCACCAGTTCAATGCTCTCCTGTCAGGATGCATTTGAACTCACCATCGGTTCATTGACCACGTTACTACGTTGGGGACACAGTGCAGAGTTCGACGTCCGCTGGCCATGATTTGCAAGGGTCAGTCGCCCTATTTGCCGCCAATGACTGTCACTCGTGTGTTAGGTGCCTATACCTATCGTCTGTCCAATGGTCAAGTGTGGAACGCTGCTTCCATGCGCCCCTACAACCCCGCACAAATCGAGTATCATTACGCAATGCCCCAGCCGGCCCAGCAGGCTCACCGACGCTCATGCAGGAAAACATTGGGTGTGCCTCCGCAACGTTATACACCTGATTGTGGCTCGAGCTTGATATTGCTGACCACTTGTGGTTGTGCTTGATGTTGTTTGCCGCTTGTTGGTGTCCATGCCGGCTTTTGAATAAAGAAGGGGGTGATGATGTGTTCGCCCAAATAGATAAAGACTGATAGCAAGGCCAGTGATATTATCGAGCGCATTATTATTGCTCGCCTTGTTTAACACGTCATCACTACACGCGTAATGTAATTGTACATATATGAAGTTACATATACATCACATATACAACTTCATATTTATTTCCATCGGCAATCATTGGAAATTGGCTCGCTCAAAATTTGCATGTTCTGAGCAAACCAATTGGGTCGGCGCGTGTCCTATTTGCATACATTAACATATTAACCAACGAATAGGACACGTGCCAACCGCCATGACTGTCTTATCTAAAAAGCTATATAAACAACGCTATAAGATAGACAGTCAGTTCGCAACAAATTTACGCTCCATTCCATTTTCTCTCTATTGGACCGCCATCTATTATTTAGCCAATATTAGTTGGCAACGTTACTAATTAAAGCGTTGGCGCGGTTAGACGTGTGATGGACCCAATAGTACACATTACTACTACTACTACTACTACTACTACTACTACTACTACTACTACTACTAATACTATTACTACTACTACTACTACTACTACTACTACTACTACTACTACTACTACTACTACTACTACTACTACTACTACTACTACTACTACTACTACTACTACTACTACTACTACTATAACTACTACTACTACTACTACTACTACTACTACTACTACTACTACTACTACTACTACTACTACTACTACTACTACTAGCTACTACTACTACTATCTACTACTACTACTACTACTACTACTACTACTAATACTACTACTACTACTACTACTACTACTACTACTACTACTACTACTACTACTACTACTACTACTACTACTACTACTACTACTACTACTACTACTACTACTACTACTACCTACTACTACTAATACTACTATTACTATATTTTTGTATATTTTTGAGATAGATTGATGAAAAGGATAAGCCTTTTTCAGAGGGTTGTGATTTGGTATGTTTTCGGGATATACATCAAATTTTTACCTTAGAAAAGATACACTGTGTGTGGCGTATACATAAAACTAACGATTAAATTTGCAATGCTCTATTCCTATTTTTGTTTCCCTGTTTGGCAAAATTTTATACCATCTCATAAATCTATTTGATTCTTGGTTTGACGCTTAAATTCCTTTACAAATGATTTTCGCGAAATGCTTATATCTGATAAATCTCGAAAAAAATTTGAACAAAACTTTGTGAACAGAATGCGGATTAAAATATCACACGCTTTGAAAAGCAATGTTTCGGGCTCGGTAACACCTATCAATAAATAATCCATGCCTGCATCGTGTCTGCTTCTGTAACCGTTGTAAAAGCTGTCAGAGGCCATTGTGAGTTATAATTACTGTAATTTAACAGCAAAACTTTCTGGTTATGTAGAATGAAATTTTCGCTTTTGTTTTCAGATCTTTATCTCTGGGAACGCTGTAAATTCAAGTAGTCTATATACATTGCTTATTAAATTATTAGCGGGCCTCACTATAACTTAATACTTTTGGAATTTCATTTTTTCAAGATCTTAAAATGCCAATGGCGAAGAATTGTCTTCTTTATTTCTACTGTCACAAACTATTTGACCTTTTCTCGCTATGCGAATTTTTTAGATCATAACACCGTTCAGAACGTTGACCTAACCTTTTAAGCGGGTAACAAGTATAGATAGGTATGTACCTAGCTTGAAAGCATGCGCTCTATTGGCATGAATTAAGAACAAATCGGATGTTTTCGACTATAGACAACCTATATTACTATACCTGTGAAACGTGCTTTAGTCTGTCAAGCTAACTTACGAGATTCAAAACAGTTCCATATTTCGAACAGCTTACACAGGTGTGCATATAATCAAGGCAAACAAAAGGTAACATACGAAGAGGTTTCATACTGCAGTGATAGGCTAAACTGCTGCGTTTTAGTTGAAGCAAATTGACTTGATCGTACATCGTTGCGAATGCGCATACCTGTAGCCTGTTTCACTCAAGTTTGGGCATAAATTTTAAAAACTATACGTCCGACAATAAGCCGACAGATTGCAGTTATGCTTATCGTAATCCGTTGACTTACTTCCGAAAAAATTCTTAAAATTCATGCCCAAACTCATGTGAGGCAGACTATGTTATACTTGGATACCTCAACAAATGACTTCATTACCTACAGCTGTAAGGAGAGACAAGAGGGAAGTGCGATTTTAAAAACATAGAATAAAATTTCGATGTCAGTGTCTTTTGTTTTTCTTAAAATTCAAAGCTTAGAGAGGAGTGTATAAAGTGGTACTGTAACATGATAACATAAAGCTGTTTTTAATTAGAGGATACTATGTATTACTCTCAGGAAAGACTTTTTTGATTTTAGAACTTAGCCTTTTTTAGAGGTACTGTACGCTGAGTGTAAAGAACAGGGCAAAAAAATCTACATTTTTGCCAATTTTTTGTTTGCCAGCTACTCCGATTACTAGACGCGAAAAAATTTCAATAGAAATGTACTCCATCTAAAGGGTCGCCCGTAGAAGATGATTGCAATTCTTCTCACACAACACTGATTTACTTCTTGTAGTGTAATCGTCAAATTCTAGGGGTTGTTGGAAGGACACATATTGCCTTTCTTTACTTTATTAACTAATCCGGTTATAACTTGTAGTATAAAGACTATTCATGATTAAAGTACGTGTCATGTGCTATATCGCATTTTGACGTGTGTCTCAAAAGTCAAAATTGAGTTAGTTCCTGAAGTGGAAAGCTCAAACTCTATGATTAAAAGAAAACATGTCTTTTGCATGTTTCTTGCCTGTCAAGTTCTTTGCTTATGAATCGAGTCGTCCGAACTATTCTACACGTTAAGGATCATGTCGGCGATTACACGTTGCACTTGTAGTGTATTTTTATGCTTACTACTTAGTTAAATTAGAGGTGTAAAGTTTACACTGTAGGATTAATAAATATGCTCCCACCTAGGATTTGCTTCTTAGCTTCTTCTGATATAAGCTAGGCCGTTACGTGATCTTGATTATACTCGTAAATATTTTTTATGCATTGAGGATAACAAATGCTGAGTTATTTTATAGATTAAAAGCTTAAATTGATAAATTAATTTTCTTTTCATAGCGTTGCAATAAGTTTTTTCAGAACATTCTCCATAATAGCGGAATTTCGAATCTGCCTTCTAACTTAATCGTCTCGCATTGTTGCGTAAAAGCTGAAAATTACTTCAGCTCAAGCAAACTAAAAACGTCATTTGTATTTTAAACATGCTTATAATTATGAATTTGATATTATAAAATTTTTACATGTCTCACTTAATTCGCTGCAGCATATGTAAGCTTACATTTAATTCTACTTATAATTATTATTAATAGTATTATTATTATTATTATTATTATTATTATTATCATTATTATTATTATTATTATTATTTTTATTATTATTATTATTATTATTATTATTATTATGATTATTTTTATTATTATTATTATTATTATTATTATTATTATTATTATTATTATTATTATTATTATTATTATTATTATAATTATTATTATCATTAATATTATTATTATTATTATTATTATTATTATTATTATTATTATTATTATTATTATTATGATTATAATAATAATATTAATAATAATTTTAATAATAATAATAATATTATTATCATTATTATTATTATAATATTATTATTATTATTAATATATTAATAATAATAATAATTATTATTATTATCATTATTATTGTTATTAAATTATTATTATTAGTAGTAGTAATAGTAATATTACTTATTTCCTTAATTAGGTACAACTTCTATTAGAAAATTTAAAATACTTCAATTGATATTATAATTTTAAATGTATTACTACTAAAATCATTTACTTTTGATTCGTCGCTATGTAATGATGTCCAGTAAGATCCACTCGTATATTAAAATCGGGCATTATCTCATTCTAGGAGCTGTCAGAAGAGTCGATATGCTTGGCAGAATAGGCACCTGGCTGGTTTTATTTACCATCGTTATTTTGGACTTAGGACAAGTTGCTTCACAGAATGAAACCGGGGTTCAAATTTTGCGCTCCACGTTTCTTGAATTCTCCAATACTATTCGCGCGGTACGTTACACGTGTTTTTGCTGTTACTCAGTAGCATATTTCAATTTAAGTAAGCGGAGATATGTTATCTATACTCAACGAATTTTGTGTTTTGTTTTCGATTTTGACTGCTTGTAAAGCTGAGTATTAATTTTAAAATTTTCCACTGTTACACATCGAGTTGTTGATTTACTTCATGCAATCGCTAAAAGCTTTTGCTTTAATTATTATGATACGAGTTCGTGGAGTGTGTGGAGTAGGTAGTTGATCCTTCAAAAAGGCTGCTGACCATACGTGGGCTGCACCAAAATTCTGAAGGGAGAGAGGGTTGCAAGATTTTTCAAAGGTAAAAAATGGCCTTAAAAATCGTGGTATGGCGGAAAAACGCCATTTTTCAATGTTTCTCATCGACCACTATCCATAGGCATCGAAAAATTGCGATAAAAACAAAAAAAATTCCAAAAATTTAATTCTGGGAGGGCTATTTTAGTTTCTGGGAGGGTGAAGGATGGATTTTGCATTCTCGGAGATTGCATACCCCCAACCCCTTACGCCCAGGTGTGCTGCTGACCCCTATGTTCCTCTTTAGGGCGCTTTTGATATATATCGGCTTAGAAGTGACAAAGTACTCTATCATTCTGCGCACCTAAGCCAAACGGTAGTAGAAAGAGACGGCTGCCATGTGCACGTCGAGATAGTGTTATACCCCAGCAATGCAGTGGACCCCTATATAATTGACAGACTTCCAGAACTCAATTTTTTCCAACTTTGTTCGAGACTTTGCAATTTTGTACACCACTGAGAACTTTATAATCAGATACTACACATGTATGCCTCTGGTCCGGTGATCACAAAAATAGTTTGGGAGTAGACAAGTACGCAGAAGATTGCGGGTTTGACCCTAGAATGGGATAATGGGAAATTTGTTTTGAGAAAATGAGGCAAGACGAAGGCCGAAAATAAATGAAAATGGAAATTTCCTTTAAAATTGCTTAAAATTGACCCGTAGCTGTATAGTAACATAGTTTTAACGTTATTTTAGCGCTCACACCAGTTTTTGAGGTCATTTCTACCCAAAAAACTCTTTTTTAGCGCCCCCAGATCGGCTGACCCTCCTCATCGGCCATGATGCGCATCTATGGTTGGGCGCAGACATGCACAGGGGGATCGGGAAGGGGTGTAGGGGAGGTTGGGTCCTGCCCAGTATGCACCTGGGAGTAGCGTTTGGGGGTCCTGACACCCCTCAGAATAGAGAAATGGAAAAATTCGGAAGGAAACGGGGGCAAACTGAAGGCAAAACACGGATGAAAATTTTGAATTTCCTTTAAAAGTGCTTTAAATTGATCAGAAACTGTGTAATAGCGTAGTTTTACCGCTATTTTAGCGCTCATACTAACCAGTTTTTAATGTCATTTTTCCCTGAAGAAGTTCAATTTTTTGACCTACCCAGACCGGCTGACCCCCTCCTAATTCGGCCATGCTGTGCATCTATGATCCTGACCCATTTCTCCCCAAAATGGAAAATTTTGTGTGAATGATGTCCAAAAAACGGATTAAAAATGAAAATTTTTTCCGAAATTGCTTTAAATTGACCGGAAACTGTGTAATAACGTAGTGTTATCGCTATTTTAGCGCTTTTAATAGTTTTGAGGTCGTTTTGGCTCAAAAGAGCGCAAATTTTCACTCCCTCTCAGACCGGCTGACACCCCCTCTTCCTTCAGACTGGTCATGCTGTGCACCAATGGTAGGGAACATACGTGGGGAGCAAGAAAATTCTATGGAGTTAGGATGGGTAAAATTGTCAAAAATGTTACTAAAAATAGAATTCTGGGGGTCTATAGTAATCTGATGGGTTTCAACTTCTGTTTGGGGGAAACAACCCCCAAGACTATGTTTGGTTGAAAGCAAGATATCTATTATGTATTATTTGTACTATTTTTCAATTTTTCTCGATGCACATGCGCACTATCAACAGTCACTAATGATATTCTGACCTTGTAGGTGCTTTAAAAACCCTATTTGTACATGCAATTAATAACCGATCGATTTATGTGCCTGACTCAGTCCAAGGCTATATAAGATTTCGGCAAACTCAATAAATTAAGCATTAACATAAAAGCCGTAATCAAGTGAAACTTTATGCATTGCATCAATGGAAAGTGAAGAATGGGAAAAACATTATTTGAGTGATGCTATTTTCACTATCATACGTAACGGCGAGTTAACGCGAATATTGATAACTCGTCCCCCTATCACATTTCGCCCCACACAATCCGCCCCCCCACAACTCGCCCCTATAGCTCGCCCCCATAACTCGCCCCCACACAACTCGCCCCCGCTAGAACTCCCCCTTACAATACGTCCTTCTCAACCTGCCCCTCAACACTCGCAACTCGCCCCTTCACAACTGGCCCTTGGAACTTCGAGCCAAGGTTTCATGATTGCTAATACAATTATGTATTTTGAAGTCTATATAGAAGCTTCAAGAAAAATCCTTCTTTGTGAAAATTGTACGCATGATAGTAAGGTTTTTCAGCGTTTCTACACTGCTACTACAGCATAACGGAGTCTATCATTTTTTATGTTTATAATGTATGGATATTGAGTCATGAATCATATATAAATTGATTGGTACCTATCCATACATTTTGGATGCAATGCTTATGCTGATTTTCTATAGTACGTTGTGGACATATATTTGATGGAAACAGCTGGTCTGTGGGTAGTAAATATTGAGTTCTCCTGGGCAAAACTCACGTCAAAAAGTGATACAAATGTTAAAATAGCAAGAACACTGATTAATTTAGACTTAATAGTGAATTTCGATTATATTTGAATCAATTTTCTGTCGGATTTATTGGTTTTTTGTCTTTATTTTGCCTCATTTTCCTCAAAAACTGCTTAGTTATCAATTCTGGAAGTCTATTGACCACTCAACATGGGCGTGGGGTTGTCGTAGCCCCAGTCGATGAAATCCTCCCCCCAAGTCGATAAAATCCCAGAATTGAAATTTTGATGCTCTTTCTGACAATTTTGCACCATCTGACCCTGCAGAATTTGGCCCCATAACCATATTTGCATGTCAAGAGCTCATTTCACGAAACCTTGTGCATGAAAATCAGTTTTCAGCGTTCGAACGATCAGCTAGCTACAAAGGGGATTTTACGCAGCCTAATGTAACGTGATTTTGCACAGCGAAACTTCTTGCGCATATCAACTGCTATGCACAGTAGCATGACAGCTGCTTTACTTTAAATCGCTTTTGTAATCGATTCGTATTGACTTAGAAATTGTGATCAATGCACAAGGTTTTGCGGAATAGATAATGTTGTGGGAGCAATCAAGCATAGGATTATAAGCATACGCGTTTATATGCTGCCAGGGTTTAAATTGATTTGTCAATTGTCAAACATTTGGAACTGCATTGAAGCTGACAATCGCAGGCAGCATAGGTGTTCAAGGTCAAATTCTCAGGGAGTGGTAATAATCAAAAACTCAGGGATAGCTGAGTGGCTTGTAAAAAACGATTATACAGCAATATTGCATTGAAACCATTTTTCGAACATTTGCGGCTAATACATATCTAGTTTTTGGACTAAAAATAGCTGTTTAGCCCTTTCAAAAGTCGAAAATTTGCTATAAATGGTTTTGAAACACAGAAAAAAGTGAGTATTTTGAATTTCTGAAGTCACATAATGTATTTCTGAGTCTAAAAAGTCTATGTATCTAGTTTTCTGAGCCATAAAAAAGGCAATATAGCAATGTTTTTTCGGCCTTAATGACTTTATAGCAACCAGTTTATTAAAGCCCAGCGGGACTTATACCACCCTCTCACCCCTCTCCATGCCCATGTACCTATAGCAGGCGAATCAAAAAGGCCAGGAAAGAAAACATTGTATTATAGGCATTAGTACTCAATCGTTGGCTTTATTCATTAGCATCGAAAAATATGGGAAAAATTCAAAAAAATTTAAATCTGTAATTTTTTTAGCTTCTGGGGTCCGACGAATCCCCTCATTGGATTGTAATTGTTATTCGATTTTCGGGCTAGTTGTGGCGTGGGGGGAATCGTTTGGACGGGTGGAGGGGTGAGTTGTGTGAAGGCTAGTTTTGTGGTGGCAAGTTGTGTTTGGGGGCGAGTTGTGCTTGAACGATATTATGTGGGGGGGGACTTATGCGGGGCGAATTATCCGCAAACTGCTAACGCGTACCTATAAAATACTTTGCCTTCTTTTATTTGTAATCGCAGCGAGGTGCGAATTTTATGTCCACTACCAACAGCAACGCAGTGACTTTGCTGTATTCTGCGGTTTTTTTAAAGAAAGATATCAAAAAAATTAGATGTAGCCAATATTTATTTTTCTACACTTTTACTTGATGTGTAAAGAGCGTGTAAAGTTTTACTGTTAGAACATATAGTTTTTAAATTTCGGTCGATTGCCAAACTAACCTAACTCAGTTTTGCAATCTGTATAGTCTAGTCTTTTTTAAATGTAGACAATCGGCTAAACTCAGAACCATTTTGATTCTTCTGAAAAGTACTTTATCCCGTAGAGGCAGTGTACAGAGTTTAAAGAAAACAAGGATGAAAAACTTATTTTGGCCAGTTTTCTGTCTGCAACAATGGTAAATATCCCAAATATTTTGCGGAACAGAAGTTTTACATGTACAAACGTACTATGATTAAAGGGCATAATTCTCTACTTATTTTAAGTGGTACACGTCACAGCAAATTGCATTTGTTTACAGCAATATTGAGCTTTTTCGGATGATTTAAAGTCTAAAATTGGGTGTGTTGAACGTGTTTCTGTCTTGTTTTTCCACCAAATTCAGCGGATATGAGTCTGAACATGACCTCAAGTCTTAATTGAACCAAGAATCAAATGTGATACGCCCGTTGGGCGAGTTTGTTTTCACTCGACAGTGGTGTGAAGTGCTTAACATCCTATATTTTATTGTAATCAGGCTGCTGCGGAAATTAAAGTTTATATTGAATGTTAATCGTAATATCAGAGATATATCAAAACTATAAATCCAACTAAAATCTTTTTTACTCTCTCTAGTTGTGAAAAAGTTTATGCTGCAAATTATCTTTAGTTCTAGAAAGTTGTGGAAGCTTAATTTTTTCAAAATTTTCTATGTAACGTCAGAAATATGAATCTGACTGTCACTAATCTCAACAATTAGTAGTTTTGAAAAGTTGGCACTATGGATTTATTGTAAAGGTCTAGTTAAAACTATAAATTTATTTCATTTCAAGAGCATTGTGAAACGTGGATTTTTTTCAAATATGTTCCGTAAGGTCAGGATTACTGATCTTGCTGCATGTTTTCTTTTCACCCAGTACTTATGTAAAGTTTACACTGAAAATTAAATTTAGTTTAAGAGCGTTGCAGAAGCTTATTCTTTTCAAAATGTTCCATGTAAGTCAAAATTACGAATCTTATATAAGCCTTCTTCACGCCCATTTATTGCGTAAAATTCATTCTAAAAAATTTTGATCTGTTCAAATAATATAAGGCTGTTTGAAAAATTATGCCGATTTCTAGAACACTATTGTTTTCTGCGTTCTTCGATTGCCGCCATTATTGTTGCATGTTACCATATGTCTTTACTGACTGATTTACGCAAATCATGCTAATTAACAGTAGGGTAATAGCAAAGAAAAATACTTAGATGGGACAAAAAAGACGAATATACTTCGGATCTAGGATTATTTAGGATGTAAAGGAGGGGACTAGAAAAAATCTATCTATTTATTTGCCTAGAGTGGCGAAATCTGCTAAAAATCAGACCTTTTCTGAGCACCGCCAAAAATCGAAGTATATCATGCGGCCTCTGAAAAGTGTAACCTTTATACATATAATGTTCAGTGCTTCAGATAAGCTTTTATGAACATATCAAAATTTTTGCTTCTTTTGAATTGCTTGTAAGTTGTAACGCTGATATGTTTTCATCGTGATTGATAGTAAACTAACTGCAATTGTATTTAAAGGAATTTCATTTTGTTTTCATGAACATTACAGCAAGCAAAGCTATAGTCAATTGTTATTGCACACAATCGTTGCGGACGTGCGTGTGTATGTAGATGTAATCTGTTTCACGTAAGCTTACGCGTTTCCTACTGCTTTGCGTTTCTTGAATGAATCGATGTCTGCTATTTCTTTCAATTGGCTTGCAAAGTTTTTCCTAGTTTACTCCATATAATTCCACATAGCTAATGCAGAGCGGAGTTGCTGCTTTTTCAATCGTTTTTTCGTACAGTAGTCTATTTCAATTCGCAAGCAGCAAAATGTACTTCGATTTTCTGCTTTGCTTAGAGAAAGTCTTATTTTTAGCAGATTTTGCGACTTTAGGCATTTACATAGGTAGGCTTTCCCAGTGTCCTCCTTTTACATCCATAATAATCCACAATCAGAAGTATATTTTTCTTTTTTATCCATCATAGCACTTTTCTTTGCTAGTAGCTGTATACATAATGCCTTATATTTAGATAAGTGGTTTGATCGCCGAAGAAAGAAGTATAGTTATAGTCATGGTTGGCACTTTAATCCATTTTCTTCTTTGGTCTTTGTTCATGACATATCCATTCGATTGGTTATATATTTATCAGAGACTTATTGATCTATCCGCTTGCTTGTTTTGTGCGGTCTTTTCTTCGTTGTTACTTCTATCAATTATGCGAAGGTAAAAAATTAGCTACAAATAAGAAACAAGAAAATAAAATTTAACACATACATATTTTTATTTTGCTATTTTGACTATTCTTTTGCCTTATAAAGTCTAATAAAGTAAAATAAAAAATCACAACCTAAAATGAATTTTGAAATATGCAATGATCGAATTCAAATACATATTAGAAGTGGAATTCAACTGTTTGCCACGTAACAGCCGAGATAAGAAAAAAATAAAATCTGATAGTATTGATAAGTAGCAAAGAAACATGTTCCGATGGAACAAAAAAAGGCAAGTATACTTGGGATTGTGGATTATCAAGGATGTAAAAGGAGAACTCTACGAAAAAGCTACCTATGTGTATACCTAAAGTCGCAAAATCTGTTAAAAATCAGACTTTGTCTAAGCAACGCAAAAAATCGAAGTATATCTGCGGCCTGCAGATTGAGATAAATTATTGGATCGAAAAACGAGTTAAAAAGCTGCAAGCTTATGGTAAACAGTCAACACGTAAGTACGCCCGTGCTGCATACCCGCAACAATTTGTGGTCCTATGCAATTGACGCCAGGATTGCTTGCTATAATACCCACGATAACAAAATGAAACACCTTTAAATATAATTGCAGATAGTTTTCTATCAGTCGCGATGTGAAACAAGTCAGGCTTGTAACTTTCAAGCAGTTTACAAAAAGTATACATTTTAGATCATATTTATACATTCTCATGAGAAGCATTGAAAACTATCCATAGAATGCTACATTTCTTCAGAGCTGCAAAATATACTTCGACTTTTAGCGTTGCTTAGAGAAAGTCCGATTTTTAACCAATTTTCTGACTTAAATTGTATAAATAGGTTTCTTTTTCATAGTCCTCTTCTTTTCTTCCTACCGTTAGTCCCGCCTAGGGGCAGGGTCCACTCGTCTGCTTTGTCGACCACGTTCCGTGTGTTCTGCTGTGTCTTGTGGTTCTAGATTGATGATATCCATGTCCTTACTCAATGTGTCCATCCACCATTTCTTCGGACGCCCGCGTGGCCACTGGCCATTGACATGCAGGTTGAATGCTGTTTTTGCAACTGAGTGGGCCTTGCTTCGCATGACGTGTCCAAACCACCATAGTCGTCCATCTCGCATCTTCTCTTAGATTGGGGGCCATGCCAAGCTGCCGTCAAACGCCCACATTGGTAAAGTGGTCAAGACGCGTAAGGCCAATTGACCATCATAGCATGCGCATTTCCATCATATTTAGGGCTGATTCATGTTTCTTTGTAGCTGGCCAACATTCCGATCTGGTTAAAGCTACAGGTCTGACCACGGTTTTGTAGAATTTTGCTTTCAGATACAGTGGCATCTTTTGATTGCAAAGGACACCAGTGATTCGGCGCCACTTTGCCCAGGTGGCATTAACTTGTGACCGCACGTCAGGCAGTGTTTCACAGTCTGATGATAACAGTGACCCCAGGTATTTGAATTTGGCCAGTTTATTGAGCGTTTGACTATCAATGTGGATTGAGTCATCAGCTTGATCATCACATTCAAGATATTTGGTTTCCCCAATGTTCAGCCACATACCATAATTGTCTAGACGTGTGTTCCCTTCTTGGGTCCACTGTTCAAGCATTAATTTGTCTTCACTCACCAAAGCAACATTGTTGGCGTAGAGTAGTGTCCAAGTTAGCTGCGTCTGGATGTCTGCCGTCACTGTGTCCATGCACAAGATGAATAGTAATGGAGACAAGACGGAGCCCTGGTGGAAGCCAACATGTATGTTGAATGGTGGTAATGTTCCCGCTGGGCAGCGGATTACACTTGTCAAATTGTGGTTCAGCAGCTGAACCCACGGGACACAGGCCTCTGACATGCTGTGGTACCTGAGTGTATGCCAAATTAGCTGATGTGGTCGCCTTCTCCACGTCTAGGAATATCATACGGATCTTCTGTTGCATCTCTCGGTGATTTCTCTATGTGCTGGCAAGCAGCATGGATGGCGTCTGTCATGCCACACCTTTGACAAACCCGGTTGGTTGAAATGTTAACAATGTTACAGAGACGGCTCTCAAGCTCTCATTCAAATATCTTCATGGTGTGGCAGAACAGTTGTATGGGCTGGTAGTTGGAACAATTGGTGATGTCGCCCTTTCGTTTCCATATTGGCATAGTGATGGTCGTTTGCCAGGCGTTTGGAACCTCACCTTTTTCAGTGATCTCCTTGAACAGCACAGCTAGGATCTCTGCACCACGCCGCCCAAGCAGCTTCCATGCTTTGGTGGGGATATTGTTTGGTCCTGGCACCTTACCATTCTTCATTTTCTGGATTGCAACAGTCACTTAAATCGCTGTGATCAGTGGCACTGGGCCAGGGATTGGGTCTGATGTTGGGTATTGGCGGTTGTGGGAATTCCTCATTGCACAGCCTTGCATAGTGTTTGCTACAGCGCCTGAGTATAGGTTCCTTGTCTCGTAGCACTTGTCCATTCACATCTTTGATCTGCACAATGTGACCCATGTCTTGTATTGACTGGTGTCGGGAGCTGGCCAGTTTGTATATTTTGTTAACGCCTGCTGTCATCTGCAGTATGTCATACAGATGCTTGTAATGGCCTTTGCGTGCATTGGCCACCGATTGCTTTGCTGCTGACTTCAGGTTCTTGTAGTGCTGGAGGTCGTCATTGGTTCTTGATTGCTGCCACACTTTGAACACCAATTTCTTTGCTTTTACTGCTGCTTGAACATCCTCATCCCCTACCAAACTTGTTTGTTGATGTAGCATTGGACTGGTTTTGTCTTTCCAAGGATGAGGGTAGTGCACATACAAATATGTGTTGTAGCTGCGCCCCATATGGCTGTTACCGGTTGGGTCAGGTCGACGTCTAATGCCACTAATGCTGCTGACAGCTGTTGGCAGCATTCAGGCAGCTTCCAACATTTGATGCGTTTGGTTCCTGTTGCGCACAGTTTTAGCCGTGGGTCACTCAAGTGGTCATAGTTGATGACAAGGACTTTGTGCTGTGGAGCAACCTGGTCCGATAGGATGACTTTTGCATCGGCCACATGGTTCAGGTCCTACCAACGGATGAGCCAATAATCGATCTGGGTACTGTGGCCGCCACTGTTGTGGGTGACTAGGTGCGCTGTCCGTTTTTTAAAGAAAGTGTTAGTGATGGCGAGGTTGTGGGCCTCCTCACCCTCCAGGATGCGCATGCCATCGCCTTTTTAGCCTCCGAGCCCCTGCCCACTATGGATCCTCTCAGAGCCATTTTGTACATGTCCAACATGGCCATTCAGGTCGCCACCCACAAGGATCTCATCACCAGGTACCAATTAGAGATGAGTTTCAAGACTCTCCCAAAACTGGTCTTTTTAAATGTCCGTACATCCTGTTTGTGGCACATAGGCAGAGACAATGCACATAATGGCAGTACCAGTGTCAATGCAGACCGACATCAGTCAGTCAGAGACTCGAATGATAGTGTTGATGCTGTCATGGTATGTCTGGCTGACAACAACGACAGCTCCATTCTGCATTGCGCATGTTCCCGTGTAAAGCATCTTGTGACCATCACCAGATTTGTTTTGTTTTCATACCTTTCCATTTTGTCTCTTGCACACAGGCAAAGTCAACGCGTTGGTTCTTCAAGGTGTCGGCCAGTTTGCGGCTGCGGCCAATCATTGTTCCGATGTTGATCGTTGCTAGTCGTATTTGATGAACTCGCTTCTCTAGCCCGCTCGCCCTTGAGCGGGTAGCCCTTGCTTATTTCTCACATTGTTCAGGCGAGTAAGTCGCGCATCGCCTACAGGGTACACCCAAACATTCCGCGTTGAAATTTGTGTCAACATTGCATAGGGATGCGACGTTTAGTATGCTTTGAGCGGCTGGTTGCTCCGCCTGACATTGAAGGCCTCCACCGTTAGGCAAGGATCAATGACCCCTGCCCAGCCAGCAGTGCGAGGAGGTAGTGGTAGGATTTGCTGGCCAGCTTTTTCATAGTCCCTTCCTTTTAAATCCTTAATAATCCGCATTCCCAAGAATATTTGTCTCTTTTTTCTTCCATTGGAGCATTTTTCTTATCTAACACTCTACTTTTAATTAGCATGATGTGAGTAAATCAGTACGTAAATGCAAACGGTAAGAGGCCGCCATAATTACAACAGTCCAAGAACACGGAAAGCAATATTTTTCTGAACATCGGCATTATCTTTTTTAAACAAGATACCCTTACCTTATCAAAACAGAGCAAAGGTTTTCAGCATTGGTGTATAGAAAACCTACGCTCTGATTCGAAATCCCGGCATTACATGGGTCATTTTGAAAAAAATTAAGCTTCTGCAACTATCTGAAACTTAATATAATTTTCAGTGTTAACTTAAGATAACTTAGAGATGTGAAGAAAACCTACAGTCTAATTCGTAATTCTTACCTTACACAATATAATCTGGAGAAAATTTACGTTTTGCTAACGCTCTGGAAGTAAAATAAATTTGTAGTGTAAAACTACACATTAACAATAATCAAATAATTCAAACTTTACACAACTACTGGATATGGAGAAAAGTGAAAGTCAAGTTCGTGATTCTGACATTACGTAAGACATTTTGAAAAAAGCTTCCATAAGGCTCTAGAGCTAAAGTTAATTTGCAGTGTAAACATTGCACATCTACTGAGTGTAAAGAAGATTTCAGTCGGATTCTTCACTCAGATATTACACTGATATTATGATCAAGATTTATGAAAAAAATTAAGCCTTTACAATGGCCTAAAGACAAATAAATATTAGTGTAAAGCACTTGACACTAACGTTAAGTGAAAACAAATGCGTCCGACTTGCATATCACGTTAGATTTCTAGTGCATTTTTAGAATTCAGATCATGTGATGACTCATAACCGGAGAAGTTGGCAGAGAAGAAGCAAGACAGAATCACGTTTAACACACCCAAATTTTTGACTTTACACCTCCCGAAACAGCTAAATATTGATGTAAATAAACGCAAGTTGCTGTGACATGTACCCCTTAGATAACATTTTATTTTTATTCTATTTGACCAATGCCGACTTCTTAACGGAGACGTTCGGGGAACCAAAAAACACGATCAAAAAGTATTTGACGCCATGCATCACATTGTAAACTTGAAAAATATGAACCTACTTCCGTTGAATATGAATAGATTCGGTCTTTGTAACTCTGCAGCCTTTGAAAGTTGGTCTGAGGAAAACTTATGTTTCGCAAAATATTCAAGATATTTATTTATTTTATTATATTTATTTAATATTTAAGCTAATCAAAATAGGGAAAAGTTTTTATTTCGTCCATTTTACACCCTAATTTCGTACTTTACACCCCCATAAATAAGTCAATGTTGCATTTTTATCTCAGTTTGCTACAAGGTGTAGCCTTTTAAAACGTACTTTATTTTTGTTATATTCAATTTATCTCGGCTTATAACTAGAGAAGTTGGTAGAGAAATCTTAGACAAAACCTGTTTTTTACACCATCACCTTGCGTGCATGGTTTAAACCCCTAGACCTAACTCCATATTAAACGTACAAAAGTTTGCCGGTCAGCAAAAAAGTAACCCCTGAGCCTTAGTATATTTCTATCAAATTTCTGAGGACATATAACCGGAGTTGTGGGCAGACATCAAGAACGAAAAAACGCAACCAAACTCTGTCTTTACAACTGCAAATTTTTTCACTCTTTACGCTCCCCGTCTAGAACTAAAGCAAAATTTAAAAAAAAGCAAATGACATATTTTTCTAGAAAACTTAATTCTCTACAATTCTATACGAATAAATTGTATGAGGCATGTATGCTGAGTTGTGTACAAGTTGGCTAAAAAACCATCAGTGATTTGTATATATTATAACATTATGCCAAAACTTTACACGCTCATTACACATTCGGTATTGAGTGTAAACAAAAAAGTCTGCTCAACCTTTTTTGATCATTTATCTTTTAAAAAACGGCATCTCCCATATGTGCCCTATTATAGCTTTGAGGAGGAACATATGTAGGGGATACCCAAGTATATTATAAGTAACACGCTGACGCGCTACCTATGGAAACAAACAGATTTTTATATTAGATGCTTCAGTATTAAATTTGCACGAGCTGAGGCTATCGTGTTTCCGACAAGTAGGACATTAATGTCATATTTTTCAAATTGTTCGAATTAAATTTTAAAAAGCTTGTTTTGTTTCGAATTTGTGTTAGCATTGTCATGTGTTTAGCTCTTAAGAATATTATTACGAATTCTGCTTCGCAAGTCTACAGAGAGCACAGTTTATTTAAATATTGTTAATATTCTCAAGATTTGTGTTCCCTATATGAAAACTCAGTAAAAAGGCTGTGGAACCTTAAGTTAGCTCGATTTAGTGAGTTTTGTTTGACGAAAGTTATAATTTTTGTTTCGTTGTGCAAAATGGTCGAATAAATGATTCAAGCATTTTAATAGCTTGAAAAATTGCTCAAATTTATCACTTCATTAATGAAAAAAAGTTTATCATCAACTCCAGCGTAATAATTTTATTATGTTTCCGATTAAGTTTTGTACTTTTCACTCGTGCACATTGAGCACCTCCCTTGCGGATACCTACCACAGGTGGGCAGCACCAAAATTCTGGGGGGTCGAAAGATTTGTCAAAGGTAAAAAAATGGACTCAAAAATGATAGAATGGCAAAAAACAACATTTTCAAGATTTTCTGATGGTTTATCGTCGATCACTATCCATAGCATCAAGAAATTGCGAGAAAAAACGAAAAAATTTCAAAAATTGATTTCTAAGTGGTGATGGGGTATTTTAGTTTCTAGATGTATTCGGCGTCTGAAGAGGGTGCATATCCTCTGCCAAACCACCGCATGTCCACGTGTGATGCCTACTATCTTTTGGTGTCCTTTATTGATTTATGGAAAAATGAGGTAGCAAATGCAGTAAGTGGCATTGAAAATTCAGCTAAATCATTGTGCATATAAACTGTGAACGTAATCAGGAATGTATTTAAAAAGCGAGAGAAGAGAGTGGCCGCCCTTGTCGTCAAAACCGTTGAGCACAATAAAGAGCAAGTGCACATTTTTATGACGGTCTTAGCCATTTTTTACCATGCTTTTAGTTTTTTCCGGCTATTAGGACCGGGTAAAAACACATTAACGACATTTGCTGACTTTCTTGACGCTCAAAAATATTTTTTATCACCCTATTCGAAGCCCTTTTTCTCGATGCTTTGTAAAGTTTTTTTACAACGATTTTGCGCGTTTTTCATCTAAAATTTTTAAATTTCGAAAATCTTTCAGAGTTAATCTATTTTTTGATAATTTAGCATTAGAAATTGTTCTGCTTGATAAAAGACGGCAGAAACCGCTGCATTACGTATAACGCACGAATTTTTTAGGCAATTTTTGACATTATTATTCTGCTTCCCCTGCTCAGAAATTCCTAAATCCGCCACTGAATGCAACTCTTAAGGAACTTATAGAAAAGACCACCATTCGCATAAAGAGAAATTCCAAAAAGAAAAGTGAATTATCAAATTAAAACCTCGAAAAATAGTAGTAAAATCTCCTGCAAATAGTGCGATGAATTTCGAATTTGTTGACAAAATAGCTAGAAAAATCTAGAAATATTCTTCTAGCGACAGTTAAGCTGTATATTCTCGATTACATATAATTCCGAATAATGCTTTTATAAAAGTAGTGGCTTGAAAATTCTATATTTGGATTTTCTAAATGCTGCTGCATGAGGAAATTTGCTTTTTATTTGATGGTTACGATTCCGTTATTTTTAATCAACCTACGTCCGGAGTTTGGATTTTTTAATCATTTGTACAATTTTTCGATTGCTGGCGAAATGGACCTGTGATATTCAGAATTACACAAGATTAGCAGCATTACGTAGTGCATAGATAACTTCTTAACGCATCTGATGTCGATAAATATTGAATTTAGATTCGATGGACAAGTGCCCGAACTCTTTCAAGAAAACTACCGACGACAAGAACAGCAACAACGTGGTACTTATAATTATAATATCTAAGAAAAATGCTCCGATTAAACAAGAAAAGGACAAATATACTTAGAACAACGCATCCTAAGCATAGGTTGGCGGCACTAAAATTCTGGGGTCTGCAAGATTTTTCAAAGGTCAGAAAATGGCCTTAAAAATGGTGGTATGGCGAAAAAATACCACTTTTCAAAGTTTCTAATTGAGCACTATCCATTGGCATCAAACAATTTCCAGAAAAACCGAAAAATTTTAAAAATTTTATTTCTGAGGGGGCATATTTTGGTTTTCTGGGGTGAGGAGGGGCTGCATACCCTATCGAACCACACCCCCTCTGCACGCATAGATATGATCATAAGAATATAAAAATAAGGGTCTAGGAAAAATTCACATTTGCTTGTGAGAGTAGTAAGAATCAATTGAAAATTTTACTACAGCTAAAACACGCAAAAAGTCGATTTATATCCTGTAGCCTACAGATGGGAGTTGCGCCTCCGTCATAAAAATAGATAAAATTAATGGTTTATTCTTCGGAAAGGACCAATTACTATTTAAAACGACATAATGTGCATATTCACGCTAGTATGGGATGCATAGCTATCAAGTTGCAACAAACAACATCGTGTACTTTTCATAATTCATTTATCACGCAGTAGACAATAAAATATTGGCAACATATTAAAAATTTGATGTTGATAATGTACTATATCGGTCATTAATTTACATAAAAACTTCTTCCAAATCTCTCTCTCTCTGAGCCTGTTGAAATTGTTTTGTGAACGACGTTTTTCCGGAGGCCGAATAGATGAATAGATGATTTTTAAAATGAAATTTTACTACCCAGAATAGATAACTCCATAGTCCCCTGCCTTTCCTTCCTTATTAGTCCGCAATTCGAAGTATGTTTGTCCTCTTCTGTTCTATCATACCATTTTTCTTTGCCAGAACCCTGTTTTTAAATAAATAGACTTAAGTAAATCAGTCAGTATACAGTAACATTCCAGAATATTGATAGGTCCAAGAACGTGATAAAAAAATTACCATTCATGAGTACTATCTTTTTTATAAACAAGTCATTCTTGCCTTGTTCGAACAGATCGAAAATTTAGGGTCACATTCTTACTACCGATGTTGCTAAGAAGAAGCATTTTTGAAAATACCCATATTTAAATGCTCACAAAGTAAAGATACGTTTTTGTTGTAAACTTTACTTAATTACTGATTATAATGAAAATTTCCATTCATATACGTAATTCTGACTTCACAGTGAATATTGTTACAAAATTCAGCTTATGCACTAATATAGAACTGAAGTCAATTTCCAATGTTGACTTCACACATTTGATAGGTGTAAAGGAAACCTGGAGTTAGATTCATAATTCTGACGTTACGTAGAATTTTTAAATAACTAAGACTAATGTACTGGTACTAGAATGAATTTTTAGCGCACAACTTGACACGACTGCTACGAAAGAAAATATACAGTCAACTGCGTAATCCTGATGTTACGAGAAAACATTTTTGAAAAAATTATCAAGTTTTGCAACGCTCTAGAAGTAAAATAATCTCATATAACTGATTATCATCTACAATAACTACATATTTGCTATGCAATTAAGATCACGTCAAAACTCAAATCGGAGGAAATAGACAGACAACTTCTGATGAAAAATTTTTTACAAAATAATGTTATTACTTTACAACCCAAAGCTAAGTCAGTAATGAGTGTAAACAAATAAGACCAAACGCGATGTGTAACCACAGGCTCGTAACTTTTGTTTAGGATAGTTTGTACCATCCTATTCATAAAGGAAATAGTTTGCAGACAAAAACGGTAAAAAACAAGTCTTTTTTACCTCAGTGCCTGAACATGACACAAGTAGAAATAACTATTTTGAGTTCAAAGAAACGCGTCCAAATGCAATGTGAAGCCCTTAAGACATACTTCATTTTTAAACTTTGAACATTCTGGTTGATAAGCAGAGCGGCTGACAAATGAATAGGAGGTAAAAACGAGTTTAACCTTTATACAAACGCAGGCAAATCCATGGTGTAGCTCTCCAAGCGTAGTACTTACATAATAAATAGATTTTTGAAGTCTTGCAAATACATAGAAATTCAGCAGACATTTATAACTCGAAACCTGGACCAAAATTTGTTTTTTAGTTTCCAGATTTTCACACTCTTTACGCTGCACCTGTGGGGTTGGTAACATGGAAAAAAGTTTTAAAAAACCAGTCAGACTTATTTAATTGTTTACATTTTAAAAAACCGGACTAAACAAAAAGCAAAACTGATATAAATTACTATGGTAACAGGTCATCAGATAAAGAAAACTCATACGGCAAAACGGTACACAATCAGTTTACACGTTCACCACTTTAGATAGTTTGCATAATCTTTGAACTAAATGGAGCAAAAATTAAAATTTAATCGTGGAAAAGTTGAAATTCAATAGTGGGATTTTTAAATCCGATTTCTTAAACTCGGCTCTAAGCAGCTTGGCTTTGACAAAATCAAATATTTTCTAGGTTTTCGGGTATCTGTACTTTCCATTCATATTTATTACCTCAATAAAACCAATCAAATTTAAGTTCAGTAAGCGGGTTACGGCAGGTGCGCAATTAACACTAGCCGAGCTCATGTAAACGATCAAGTTAGGCATTTTAGTATGGTTTTTAACGTCGTCTTCACTGTAACTCAATTAGGAGACAAAAAATGTTGCTTAAGCAGTGTAATATCAGCGGAGCGAGTTTTAGTAGGACATTTGTGTCTTTTTTCTCCAAAATTAAACGCCGCGACCTCAATTTTGATACCTTAGGCGCAAATGACATTATCGCTAATAATTTTCATTCCTGATACAAGAGATTCAGGATGGTTTCATAGAAGTTAGCATGTCAGGACCGAATTTGGATTAAATTAATTAAAACTTTCGCAAATTAAAATGATTCCACGCTTTACTTATCTGAAAGTGTATTAAACTAATTAAAATAACCTTAAAACTGGACGAGGTTGTCACTGTTGCACAAAAAATATTTTAATATTCAAATAGTAAACGACTTTACTCGCTGTTTTCATCAAATTTAGATTTTAACTTGTTTTGATTGCCTGAATTAAGCCTTTTTTCTCAAATGTACTATTTTTGGGCTCCAAGCTTATCAGATTTACGGTCAATTGTGTTTAAGCTATGGAAGCGAGCTTAAGGGCACTAGGAATATACACAGAAAACGGAAATTTTTTTTAAAGCGCTAAAACTATTGACGTGTTCTTGTAATATTACAATTTCAGCTAATCATGTATTCTAATATGCGCATGTTCTTGTAATTTTACGTTTCATCAATCATGACTGTTTCATTCTTTAAGATATAAATATTGCCTTCTGTCCCGGAGTATATTCCAAAACATCTCTACGACGTGTTTATCAATCAAAGTGCATGCAATGGAT